>CM035850.1:157537554-157720054 GCA_020510985.1 Pholidichthys leucotaenia | reverse complement strand
CACATCATGCAAAAGCTATTCCTAATGATTGCTGGGAACACAATGAGTCCAATATTGGTAGCTTTGGATGGATAAGTGATGCCTTTGCTGAGCAGGCAGGATTAAAATACATAGATTTTAGCCCAGTGGTTCTGTGGTCTGTTATTCCTCCTTGGATCTTTGAGATGCCACTGGTAGATTTTGAAATACAACAACTGAGGAGGCAACATAAGCAATCAGCAACAGATTATATAGTGCATAAATATATTGAACAGAACTTCAGGAACAGGCTAATAGCATTTACCAATGGTTCCAAGGATCCTACAACTGGTCATAGTGGAGCTGCGGTATACATTCCTCAGTATAAAATATCTATCAGTAAAAGAATCAGTAATTACTTATCAGTATACACAGTTGAGCTAGTTGCCATTATATTAGCTCTACAGTGGTTAGAGATAAATTATAGGAATAATGTAGTCTTTGCTTCAGATAGTTGGGCAGGTCTCAAGAGTATTCAGTCACTGCAGTCGTGTAGGCAGGACCTAATTGTAGAAATGAACTCCTTAATTTACAGCCTCTACAGTAAAGGTCAGTCAATAAACTTTCTTTGGGTTCCAGCCCACGATGGAATAGAGGGTAATGAGGATGTGGATTTATTAGCAAAACAATCATTAAAATTCAAAGCAATAAATCTGGAAATCTCACTCAAATAAGGCAGAAGGCAAATCAATGTTTAAAAATTATATATAGCGGAAAAGTGGCAAGAATATTGGGACTCAGTCGATACAGGAAGATCTCTTTATGACATTCAAAAGCAGGTAAACTCTGGAATGACAGTTGGTAGAAACAGGAAAGAACAGATACTCATCACCCGATTAAGAATAGGACATACTACTTTATACTACACGCTACATAGACTAGGTAAACACCCAACTGGCAGCTGTCCACATTGTGGTTATCCGGAAACAGTTCAGCACGTTTTGTTGGAATGTCAGGGACACCAGGAACAAAGGAAACATCTGATTGCAGTAATGGAAAGGGCTAATTTAAATTTTGTTTTGTAAAACATGTTAGGAACTACAATCAAAGATATATATGTAGGTCTATTTAGATATTTAAGTGCAACTGGATTAATTAAAAGAATTTAGTTGGGGTTTTTTTTGTTTGCTTTTTTTTTTTTTACACTCCAATATAAAAGAAGAAGAAAAAGAAGAACTGAGACAGAGAGTTCTTGAATTATGTATAGAGGGATTGTTGATGTGATGATATAGAGTGAAGTACGTGGCGGTAATGCGCCTGTAAGCTGGTTGCCAACCGCCAATCAAATCTAAAAAAAAGAAGAAGAATTTTAAAGAAAAATCAGTCCTTCAAAATAATAGAAGCCCCGGTGTAGGAACAGGCATAGGTGCACGTTCACACCGTTTAAATCTATCTCTTAAAAAGCGATTCATAATATTACATGGACTTTAGACCTGCTTTTTGTTGATCAAAGGCACATTGACAGAGACTGTAACACAATACCAACATCCCAAACTGCAATTCCCCTCCTGCCAGTGCAAACCGTGCACAGAGTTAGTTGTTATTTAGGTGGCGAGGACACACTGGGAAAACAGACAATGTGCTGAGAGAAACTAAAGAGTCCACTGGCACAAGGTGCAGAGTGTGGCACAAATGTCTTCTTTAGATCATCATAATAGGGCCCTGATGGCATGACGTGTCAGACTGTTTGGCCTCATGATTCTGGCAGCTGCTGCTGGAGTGGCTGCTGTGACTATGAGGTGTTCCTGAGTGGAAATCATTGATCGGATTCAGCTGATGTACACAGAGACATCTCTCTACCACAGAACAGGGGATGTGTAACATGCGTACGGCACTTCCAAGCACACATTCTCCACTCCCACTCGGAGAGAAATCAGCCACTGAATCAAAGCCACACAGATCTAATCAAGCAAACAAGACTAGTAATGACTTTTCAGTGAGGCACATTATAAATTGAGTGTCACAAGCACATCTGAATAAAATGACAAGTGAAGGTTGTCAAAAAAATTCAAAGCAAACCTGTAAGCCAGACCATGAACAGACAGTATGTGGTGTAGAAATGCTTCAATTTCTTACTTCTCTAGTTGCAAACAGAAGTAAGAAAAAAGGATCAGTGTGCTGTTTTCTTCTTCTTCTTCTTCTTTTAGATTTGATTTGACGGTTGGCAACCAGCTTACAGGTGCATAACGGCCACGTACTTCACTCTATATCATCACTCTGGCATATCACTCTCAGCAGTGTTTTCTATTGCACAGATCTTCATAGGGCATTACTATATCACCAACATGAAGACAAGCAATACTTTCACACAGACACATTCATCACACAGGTTACTCTAGTCTGTATGATTTAGCGTTTCAGCCAATCAGAAGCAGAGCTGGATCACTCTGTGATTTGTCCCTCAATTTGTCATTTCAGGGACAAACTGTCCCTTTATGAAAAAGGCAAAGGCCTTTGTAAAAAAAAAAAATCTGTATGGCAACAGCCAAATTAGATACATAACCAAAGTATCACAAACTGTCCAAAAAACAGAACTTTGAGAATGCATATAAAGTACATTAATAGAAAAATACATCAGAAACAAAATAAAAATAATAATCACAAATCGTATTTACACTTTCAAAGATGCAGCAATGTGCCACATTTTAACCTTGTCACTTCAAAAGCAAAGCTTTTCCTTTATTGAGTAGCAACTGAAACTAGTTAAAAAAGGTTTAGCTAAAAGCTAAAGAAAGGAAATATTGTGCAGTAAAATTATTAAAGTTGTTTTTAAGTAATTTTTGAGTTTGCTGTCACTGTCTTATTGTTGTTGTTATTCTTTTTCTTCTTATTATTATTCTTTCGGCTGCCCCCCCCCCCCTTTAGGGGTCTCCACAGCAGATCATCTGCCTCCATCTCACCCTATCGCTTAATCTTCCTCTGTAACACCAACCCTCTCCATGTCCTCCTTCACTATATCTAGGGCTGGGAACGATCCCTAATTTCCAGAATCGATTTGATTCCGATTCTTGAGATTCTGAATCGATTCGATTCCGATTCGATTCGATTCAATCCCGATTCGATCTGGGGAATTATCATTTTAATAGTCATTTTACTTCCCATGAAACAAAAATCTTCGAGACCTAATGCTGCAAATTGTACCAAGAATCTTCTAACTTTGTTAATACATAAATTATCATATATAGAACTGACTCAAAATCAGTTACAATAATGAACTTTTTATTATTTAACTTATCATTTCATAAAGTGCTCACAGGTGCTTTCTTTAGTGCAAAGGGTGTGTCGTGTCAAGTTCACCACCCAGAGTAAGTAAACAAATTCAATGCATGAACCATGCATACATAATCTCACTGTATTTCAGTCCCTCCAGGATTTTGTCAGCTGTTTTTGTGATTGTTGTGGGCCAAAAAGCCTGAATTTGTGGGAGCTTTTCCAAAAAGTTATGGCACTTTTAGAGGTTTTTTGCACTCAGAGTTGTGTGAGGAAGTACAAATTTTAAAGCAGCTGCTTTTTCCATAGTTTACAGTGATGCTATTCTATGTAACACCACAAGAAAAGCACAAGATTGCCAAAAATTTCCTGTTAAACAGTGATTTATTTAGAATTAAATGCTCAGTAAAACTGTAAAAAAAAAATGACCAACATTGTGTTCTTGCTGAGAACTTAAAAAAAGAAAAGAATTTGTCATTACAACAACTAAATTGCATTGAATGCATGTTAATCTGGAGAAAATGATGGCAGCACCTTCTTGAATCTTGAATTTGAAGGTCTTCTTCTGTGCTGAAGTCCACATGAAGCAGGGATGGTTCCTCTACTGACGACCTCTGACCTTCAGAAGGTCTCAGTGAGAATGAAGCTTCCAGTCTTCACACATCTGAAGGCAGATAAAAAGAATAAATTTCACAGTAAAATTAACATTCATGTTTTTAGATCGCCACACCACAGTAGGGATTAATAATTTAGTTTTTTTTTTACTTTTTGTTGTTTATATTTTAACTACAAATTAACTTTCACTGTTTGAAAAGGGTTTCAATTCATTTCCTGGGAAGATTTGTTCATTTCAATTTAGTTCTACTGAGTAAAAATAGCTTATTGTACTGCAGCCTTTATTAATTCTACCATCTTAATTTGATTGTGATTTATTCTCTTCACATCTCTTACTTAAGTGGCAGAAGTTCATAATCTCATAAAATATACCTTTATTCAGCATTTATTCACAGCGCTTAACCAACAGTTCTCTCTGTGTCCATAGTTTGTAAAAGAAACCACCATCATGCCGGATAAATTATTAATTGACAATACAAATGTTAAAACAAACAAATGATATTATACTTACAGTCTCAGCAGCTCCAAGTCTCCCTCTGCTTCACGGGTTTCAGTCTCTGTGCATTTTACGTTTATCAGTCATCAACTTTATGTTCCAACACAGCGCTGCACGGAGTAAAAGTCCGTTTATCCCCGCTTTATGAAAAATATTAAGAAGCTGTTGAGGACAGTCTTTACGGTGACTTTTGTTGCTAAATTAAGAGACACGCACGTTAATAACTCCACTCATGTAAACACGAAAGTAAAGACGTGTGCACACACCGCAGGGAACTTTTGCCGGATGAGAACCGTTTTAACACCACAAAAGAAGAACTAGCATATCCGTTAGCTTGCTAGCTCCATTAGCGCATCGGCTGTTTATGGTTCTCGGCCGTTGTTCCTTGCTCACTGACCCGGTTTCGACACGATTATACTCAGCAGACGTTCACAAACGTAAAAATATTATATTAAAATATATTAAATGGCTGCACGGTGGCGCAGTGGTTTAGCACTGTGGCAGCACAGTTTTACCCTCGGCCGGGGGACCGCGGGGATCATGAGATCGTGGGTTCGATCCCAGCCCCCGACCAACAGTGAGCTGTGTGGAGTTTGCATGTTCTCCCCGTGTTGCGCGGGTTTACTCCGGGATTTCTCCGGTTTCCTCCTGCACACCAAAAACATGTAGGTTTAGGGCGCTCGCGCACGCAGCGACCAGCAGCCGGTGGCTTGTCACCAGACTGCAAACCAAGTCTACCTACGGGTACAAATAAGTAACAAAAAAAAAAATATATATATATATATATATATTAAAAGATCGATCCGCGGATTTTGTGGATCGATATCAGCTCAGTCAAACGTGGATCGATCTATATTGATATATCGATCTTTTGAACCCACCCCTAACTATATCCATGAATGTTCTCTGGTCTTTCTCTTTTCATCCTGCCTGGCAGCTCCATCTTCAACATCCTTTTTTTTTTTTTTTTTTTTTTTTTTGTTACTTATTTGTACCCGTAGGTAGACTTGGTTTGCAGTCTGGTGACAAGCCACCGGCTGCTGGTTGCTGTGTGCGCGAGCGCCCTAAACCTACGTGTTTTTGGTATGCGGGAGGAAACCGGAGAAATCCCGGAGTAAACCCACACAACACGGGGAGAACATGCAAACTCCACACAGCTCACTGTTGGTCGGGGGCTGGGATCGAACCCACGATCTCATGATCCCCGCGATCCCCCAGCCGAGGGTAAAACTGTGCTGCCACAGTGCTAAACCACTGCGCCACCGTGCAGCCCATCCTTTGTCAATGTATCCACTATCCCTCCTCTGCACATGTCATAAACCATCTCAGCCTTGCCTCTTACTGTGTCTTTGAAACTCTCATGTCCATCCTAGTCACTCCCAATGAGAATCTTAGCATCTTCAACTCTGTCACCTCCAGCGCTGCCTCCTGTCTTTTTGTCAGTGCCACCGTCTCCAAACCATACATCATAGCAGGTCTCACTGCCATCGTGTAAATATTCCCTTTCACTCTTGCTGCTACCCTTCTGTCACAAATCACCCCTGACACTTGTTTCCACCCACTCCACCCTGCCTGCACTCTCTTCTTCACTTCTCTTGTGAATTTTCCATTGCTTTGGATGGTTGACTTCAGGTATTTAAACTTTTCTACCTTCATTACCTCCACTCCTTCCATCTTTTCCATTACATCTGCCTCCCTCTCATTCAAATTCATGTATTCTGTCTGCTTCTACTGACTTTCATTCCTCTTCTCTCCAGAGCATACCTCGACCCATCCAGGTTCTCTTCCACCTGCTCCCGACTCTCAATACAGATCACAATGTTATCTGCAAACATCATGGTCTACAGAGACCCCTGCCTGACCTCATCTGTCAGCCTGTCCATCATTACAGCAAAGAAGAAGGAACTCAGGGATGATCCCTGATGTAATCCCACCCCCACCTTGAATCCATCTGTCACTCCTACAGCACACCTCAACGCAATCTTGCTGTCCTCATGCATGTCCTGCACCACCCTCATTTACTTCTCTGCCACTCCTAACTTCCTCATACAGTATCATATTTCAAGACATTTAGTTATTTGGCTTTCAGCCTTGTTGCTTACATGCAGAAATTTCTCCAGATTCTCTGAATCTTGTGATGATCTTTTGGACTGTAGATGATAAAATCCTTGAATTCCTTGCAACTGTACATAGAGAAACATTTGTCTTTAACTGTTGGGCTATTTGCCCATGCAGCTGTTCACAAAGTTATTAACATCACCCCATCCTTGCTTTTGAGCAACTGAGCCTTTTGGGGATGCTCCTTTTACACCTAAGCATGACACTCACGCGTTTCAAACTGACCTGTTTACGTGTGGAATGTTTGTCTCTATTGTGAGGAACTTTGAGGATCTGCCATGACCTGGGCTCTACTCTTATGAAGAAGAATGAAGTGTGTACAAAGTTAGCAAAATCAATCTACTGTGAAAAATTCTGCATTCAAACCGTATTTCTGCTTTGTCTACAGTTTTTCCTCAAGAGTTCCCCAAATGCATAGCTGCTATTGAAGTTTTTAATTTCTGATATGTGTCCCCCCCAAACACACACAAAGATTTAATTATGATTCCCCAGACTGCATCTATCTCACATATCAGGTGCACAGACTCTGTTATAACCCTGTGTAATTCAAATTATCTCTGATAATTATTCTGTGGCTAATGACATTCAAAAAAGCACCACTGCAGAATTTACAGTTAACCGGTTTATTTAACAGCATGCTTAAACGATGGACAGCGCGTTGGCGGAGTGGTTAGCAATGCGGCAGCACAGCAACTCACCCCTGGCCGGGAGATCCAGGGTTCGATCCCAGCCCCTGACCAACAGTGATCTGTGTTCTCCCTGTGTCTGTATAAGTTTACTTTGGGATTTCTCCAGTTTCCTCCCACATGCCAAAAAACATGCAAGTCAGGTTAATTGGCATCAACTGGGGATTCTAAATTGTCCTTAGGTATGACTGTGAGAGTGAATGGTTGTCTGTTTCTCTGTGTTGGCCCTGTGATGGACTGGCGATCTGTCCAAGGTGTACCCTAGCTCTCGCCCAAAGATGCTGGGATAGGCTCCAACTCCCCCCCCCCCCCCCGTGACCTGAAAAAGATTAATCGGAAGAAGATGGATGGATGGAAGATGGATGGATGCTTAAATGACCTTTCAATAAACAACTCTTGCAGCACACCATGAGCTAATGCAAAGAAAGCTTTTTCTGTGATTGCCCATTGTGTCACTTTCTCTCCCAGAGCGAGGTGAGCAAAGGTAATAGTGTCTACTCTTGCCATCACTTTCCCAGCACTTTTAATTATACAGTGCTTTAGTGCATCACTTTGCAGGTCCCCGTCCTCTCCCACATATCTGCTGGCATCCCCAACGAGGCAGGAAATTGAAAGAAGAAGACAGAAACAGGCACAGAGCTGACAGAGTGTGAGCTGTCGACCACAATTACCCCAAGTGCTATTCAAATGGCAGCACCTCTCTTTATGGACAGTTAAGAATACCCATGCTCTCTAATGTGCTGTCGCAGGTCCATCAGCGATGTTCCTATCCAGTGGTCATATCCAGACACGCTGCTGCCATGCCGCTCACACACAATGGCAGCTTAATAGGCAGATACTTAAAGGCACTGCATCAATACCTACAGAGGGCTTTCGCTGAGCTTTATAACCCATAGATAGTGGTGTTCCAGATAGGCAATATAACAAATGTATGCTTTAGTCATCAGCCTTTTTCTTTAAACCTACAGTATATAAGCCTACATCAATATATATATATATCATCTAAAGGCACAATAAGTTGGTATGGAGACTAAAACTGTGATAATCCTAGATTTATTTATTTATGATGTCCTTTGCTTTAGGGAAGCACATATACAACAAACCATGGGAACTATTAAGCCCATTTTCCACTAATACCTACTTAGCCTGACTCGCCTCGCCTCAACTCTATTCAGTTCGACACGGTGTTGTTTGCTTTCCATTACAGCTGAATACCACCTAAAAGTGGGTGGGATCTTTACGGCAAAGCGGCCCAACACTCCTGTGACATCATTTGTATATGACAAGCAAAACACAAAAAGGAGGATATCAAGGTGAACCTGCTGGCTTTTTTTTAGAGTAAAGGCAAAAAAGTAGAGTCAGTGAAGGCTACAGGGGGTGAGACGAAACACTCTGGAAAAGTAATGGAGAGTTCAGGATGCCATGGAGCAGTATGAAGCCGAAGACGTGAGGATATGAACTAGATCACATGTGAGGGTAAGCTAATGTAGCGTAAAATATAGAATATTAATAAATAATAAAATATGATCAGGTATGAATTATTTAATTTCTATGGATGTATTGGAATCTGAGATCAAATCTCGTTTCATATACATCGGAAAAGTTAATAACACTCGTGGGGGCACCAGCTTCTATCTCTAAGAAGCAATTTAATCTTTAATTTCACTTTATACCTGTTTAATCACTCAATAAATTAATCAATAATCAGTCTCAAAAGTTTTCCGTGAATGCGATAACTGTGCTTGAACAGACTCAAAATGAAATAAATTCTCAACAACTTTTCTCATTTTCACATATTTATTAAACGAAATGATTAACAGACATTGCAGTAATTTCATTAACCACTTGCACTCCGGGCAATTTTCCTAAAAATGCCAAAAAATAACATGCCCAAAGTAAATCAAAAGCTGTTATTCAACCCTTTGCAGCATCTTCATGGGGTTGGTCTCATTTAAAAGAAAACACTTTGAATTTTTTGGCAAAAAAAAACCATAATCTCTCTACGTGCTCCGGCCACTGAGTTACAGTCATCTAAACATACTGAACTTGAAGAAAAAAAAATTGGACACAGTGTTTTTTTGGATACAAATGCTTGTAAATAACACACAGCTGTCCGATCCGGCTGGAAAATGCAACAGAAATGTAGAACCAAGTGTTATCCAGCTGAGATCCAAATTTGGTAACAATACCACAAAAAATGAATCTTTTATACAGCTTTGTTCTCAGGCTGTTCCCAGGCGTTTTGGAACTGTGCCAAATTGTGCCAAATGGCACAGTTTGGAAAAACATCTGTAACTTTTGAATAATTCAATGTAGAATCTTCATTTTAGGGTCTAATGAAAGGTCACACTCAGGGCTGTGTCTGTGTGTGTGTGTGTGGGCGGGGGGTCATCCCCCCCCGCTACCAAGGACCGAGTTCAGCCCTCGCTACATGACGGATTACACTCCTTGCATGTTTTCACAGCGGCTCCCCCCCCCCTCGCTACTGTGTGTGTGTGTGTGGGGGGACCGTGAACGGACCGTGAACGCCCCCCCCCCTCGCTACAGAAGAGGGCCATCGCTACATGATGGAATAGACTCATATGCTTCCCCCCCGCGGACCGGGGGGCGTTCGGACCGTGAACGGCCCCCCCCCGCTCCTCTTCTGCAGCGGGGAGGGGGGGCGTTCACGGTCCGAACACGGCAAATGAACCGTTTATCGCGGCGCACGCACTTCATACTTTGTGCGCAGTACAGTTGTAATTTACCGATCGGTCAAAAGTCATTTTTGGATTACAGTTTTCAGGGATAAATAATAATTTAGCTTATAACACCTTACCTCTTCAAAGCAGCAGAGTCGTGGCGAACATCTCTTCCCCATTGTCAGACGAACGCGACGCTGCTCCGCTCGTGGATCCCGATCAAAACATAATTCCATTATTGCCATTTTGGCGAATGATTTACGACTTTTGTCGTCGGCCTCCGTCGATCTATGATGACGGAAGAGAATCCTAAACGTCTATTCTGCTGGAATGAGTGCAGGTCCCACTTGTGGGTGGTCTCCATGCTGCGGGGTCTGTAGTAGATTTCGTCCAGCGTCCTTTGTTTTCATCTGCTGCAGCAGTAAATCTCTCTTCACCCAGCCTGAATTTCTGTGCTTCAATTGGCTCCTGCGTTCACAGTAGGCGGGTCCTCCTTCCTAGATTTTCATTCATTGGCTCTTCAAGGTTTCAGAAATCCAATTCAAGGCTCTTATTAGTCGAATGAGAGGTCAATCAGATGAACTAATCTGTTCGCGGCTGTGACTGCAGCTTTTTTTTTTCAGTGGCGCTTGGAGGCCACACCACCTACATCACCACCATCATGCGTCATGCGTCCAAGCACGCACGAGGGCGCACGAGACGCAGAGACTTGCCCACCCGCGGAACAATGGAGTGCAAGTGGTTAATCATAAAGTCAATCTTGTAAATGATAGATTAACAATGTCAATATTTTCGGAACCAGGGTTAAACTGAGAAATGAATCAGTTTGAGTTAACATATTATGGAAACAACGCAAATTTATGGAGAAAGTTTACTAATTATATGAAAAAAGTCCTGGATTAATTTTAAGAAAATAAAAACGGAATTTTAATAAAAAAAAAAAGAGTTATGTTAAGGGCTTCTTAATTTGCATCTGATTAGATATACAAATTATTACCGAACCTCAGATGTTTAATTCAGCAGATGAAAGTTGCAGCTCACGTGATCCTCGTTCGATGATGGTTCTGTCGTCGTCCTCATGGAGTTTTGAAGTGTTGTTCAGGGGCAAAACCCAGAATATTTGTCCCGCAAATATTCTCTTGACGATGAATGATATTCATGAGATCGTAAGTTGGATCTCGATGGTTGAAATCCCGCAGAAGCGCGCTGATTCCTCAGCTGCGTGTGATGTGGGAGCTGCATCTCCTCAGAGGCCTTCGATAATAATTAATTAAAGATATCTAATCTGATCTCAAATTAAAGAGCTTCGGACTTTAGATAAAAATCATAGCTTCTGGTATGTGATTGGTCAAGTAAAATATAAAAATAAAGTCAAGATTAAAGTTTACATTAAAATTAAACAAACGGTGATTTTACAGAAAGTTTAACAAAGAAAAAGAGATGAATAAAAATTGGAGTTTAACTCCGATTAAGAATTGAGCTCAAAGAAATAGGAATTCCTAGGCATTTAAGAGAAAAAGGAAAAACATTAAAATACAAAGTTACATAAACAAATTACGAGTTATCTGCTCTGTGTTCAGAAAAGCGGCACGTGGTAGAGTCTTTGTTCAGACGGTCCTTTGTTCTTCCTTGCTGTGTGTAGACAATAGAGAGAGACGAACGTTCAAAGAGATGAATCAGAGGCGAAGAGAAGGGGTGAAGAAAAAGAGCCAAAAGAGGCAGAGCAAAGAGTCTTTCGCCTTTTACAAGTCCTGTTGAGCTTCGCGGGCTTCCGGGATCTCAGGAATCTCAGCCAATGAGCGTCCTTTCGTGGGCGGGCTCGATGAACCTTTAGTCCAATAACAAACAGTCTACAAGGGACCAATGGGATGAAGAATTGTTGTCATGCAGAGATTGGCTGCTGGAGTCACATGGTTTTACAGGCAAATTTCCCATACATACTGGAATGTGCTATTTTCCTTATGTATTAAATTAAGTTAACTTTAGTATATCTTATAAGCAGTGCTTCATTCTATGACACGGTGGTGGCATCAGCCATCACTTTTGGAGTGGTCTGCTGGGGCAGTGGCATTACTGCAGCCGATAGGAAGAGACTGAACAAACTGATCAAGAAAGCTAGCTCCGTCCTGGGGCAGCGCCTTGATCCGGTGGAGGAGATAGGAGAGAGAAGGACGGTGGCTAAACTGTCATCTCTGCTGGAGTCTGAGTTCCACCCTATGCAGGACATACTGAATGCACTGAGGAGCTCATTTAGCAGCAGATTACATCATCCCAGGTGCACAACCGAGAGATTCCGCAGGTCCTTCCTACCAACGGCTGTCAGACTGTACAACCTAAGCAGGGCTGCTCGCAGAGATAGCAAAAAGACGTAACAACCTAATAGTTTTTTGAATGCAAAAGATGCAATAGACTTACACAATGGTCCCCTCCGGCATACAACTAGGAAAATACCGGTAGCTACGGAGGGTGAGAATATGTATGGGCACATAATCATACCATGTAGGATAACTAAGTAGACGGTTGTGCTGTTTCATCCCATCTAGCAACAATGCTCTGCACTGTGTGTGTTTATACATTTACATATTTATTCCATTTAGCTACAATGCTCTGCACTGGGTGTGTTTATGTTTATGTTTATATTTATATATCTATATATTCATTCCATCTAGCTACAATGCTCCGCACTGTGTGTTTATATATCTACATATTATTCCATCTAGCTACATTGCTCCGCACTGTGTGTTTATATATTTACATATTTTTTCCACCTAGCTGCAATGCTCCGTACTATGTGTTTATATATCTACATATTATTCCATCTAGCTACATTGCTCCGCACTGTTTATATATTTACATATTTATTCCATCTAGCTGCAATGCTCCGTACTGTGTGTTTATATACTCATATATTTATCCCATCCAGCTACAATGCTCTACACTGTGTGTCTGTGTGTATATATATACAGTATATTTATAGTAATATGTACATATGTATATTAGCTGCTCTTGCTTGCTTGCTTTTTTTTTTTTTTCTTGCCTTCTGATTGTTGCTCTGAGTGTTGCTATCCCTGTGCTGTTGCAATCCTGGAATTTCCCCATTGGGGGACTAATAAAGGCTTATCTTATCTTATCTTCTAAATCAACATGCAGGAATAAACATTCATTTAAACATTTTAAATATGCATATATATATATAAATCACAGACTAATGCATTTCACACATATTATTGATTTTCCACATTAAAACATCAGAGTCCATTTGCTTTTCATAGTTCTGAAAAGAAGAAGGTTTAGAATTGAGTTTGTAATAATGTACTTTAAAGTTCACTGGTTAAATCCAGCATGTCCCAGAGTTTAAGGAAATTAGCTGAGTTGTAGATCTGTGTAGCCAGGTCTGTTGCATGTTTATGGGGGCAATAAACCAGAGCCGGACATTGGGGAAATTCCTTAGGCTGGTTTTAACAAAGGAATGGGATTTCAGCTGTGGCCTGGAGGAAGAAAATCCATTTTTTTTGACTGTCTTACTCCTGGGTGAAACAAAATGTCTTTAAGCAGAAGAATAATTATTGCTGAGCCAAAGTGAGATGATGCTACACTAATGATTGCTAATCCTAGTTTGCTACAGTCATTAATAAGTCCCCCATACTCCATTGTAATGGCGGCAAGTTATCGCTATTGGGTATTAAAATATGTATGCTGTATGTGTGTTTCAGATGGCTCTCTTGTGGCAAAATTATCGCTTCAAACCATGGGTCTGGTCATTCAACCGAGCCTTCCGGTGGTGGGATGTCATTCCAGCTTGACAAACACGCAGTGGTTGCAGAACTTCAGAATGTCTGTAGAAACATTTACCTTCCTGTGCAACAAACTGCTGTGATCTGTGTGAAAATCACGGAGAGACTGTTGAGACATCATGGGATGTACCTGCTCCAGCAGCACTGAATCTGTGGTGGTGTCATGGCAAAAAGTGATCAGCTGCCAAAAATTGATCACCAGGTGCCATATTGTAGTTCTGAGGTTATATTAGCCATAAAACATATATTTCAACAGGTAAACAGTACTGAGTTAGGTATAATAACATATATTTAACAATAATGATGCATTTTTAAGCCAAAACAAACTTAATCTAGAATTAAAACAATGCAGTCACAAAGTCACATGAAGAAATACATGGATTTACTGGATATACACATGTAGATACTGTATAAATGTATATTATCTGCATCAACAATGTACTATATGTCGTGCTCGTTTCATGAGTGTAATTAGAACACCAAATGCTCTCTGTGAGTTTGCACATTTATTAACATAAACACAGACAAGTACGTGAACGAACCAAAACTAAATCATGAAATAAAAGGCACTGATAAACAAGAACACAGTCATGGCAAATGATGGAGGAAAGCGGGGCTCGATGTCCAGGGGCATATGAAGCCAGGAGTGGAATAAAGCCGGAGCTCTCCCAAAGGCTGCGGGGGCTCACGGCTGGAAAACAAGGAAAACTTACCTGGACGGAGCTCTCCAACTCTTCTTGACAGCAGCACGCAAACACACTCAGAGCTCCTGAGGACGAGTGCACATGGAAGAAGGACTCGACAACCTCCCAGAGGTTTGCTATGCCCTTATATGGCAAACATAATTAGCAACAGGTGTGGATACATGAGTGGAGAAAACAGAATGACAAACAGGTGTGCAGCTCCGACCGGTTTGACAGCCGGAAGCTGCACAAGGCTGTCAAAATAAAACACAAGCCAGAAAACATAATGACACAAGAACATAACTATAAATGCACATGCCAGCTGGTTCCAACCCATCTAGGACACATGCTATGGAAGGAGCTAAGGTTTGTAGTCCAGCATAAGCTCCTTCTGAGCAAGCACAGCCTGCCGGCACGCCTCCCATTCCTCCTTGTCACCCCCAAACAGGGGTAGAAATGCTGCCCCCCGATCCAGCAAGCCACTGGGACCTCAGAGACAGCAGGCTCTGCCCAGACCAGCTGCCCCCCCCCCACCCCACAAACTCAAGGAAAAAACAGATGGGGACACATGAGATGCAGGTGAGAAAGGGTGCATGGAAGCAGCAGCAGTTGTAACAGCAGAGAGCGGGAGGGAGAGCTCTGTGGAGGTAGATGGCTGCCGCTGAGCCTACTCACCGGGAACAGGACAAGACCTTCCATTAAATGACGATAGAAAATAAAAAGGTTCTTGCCCTTGTTCCCACTCTGCTGCCGCTGAAGAGTTAGTCGGGACTCTCCAGGAGATGATAGAACCCGTCTGACGAGGAGACGCTGCACAATGGTGTGGTGCTGGAACAGGGTCAAGGGAGGAGTAAACAGGGGCCTGGATTGCCTCCACTGATGATGTGAAGCCAAGCCACTGCGTCCGCCAGTGCCAGTGTGAGCTACGTCTCCGATCTCATCTTCCTGCTCCTCCCCGATTGCCGGGGGCGGTTTCGTCCATGCTTGGAGAGTATCCCTTGCAGATTGTGCACAGAGCGCAGGAGCCCATCAAATTGGGGAAACTGCTGCAAGGTGGGATAGTCCTCAATTTATCCCACTGCAGCTTCGATGAAATAGTGGGCTCTCCCCAGCATGTGGAAGGTTCAGGTCTCCTCAACACATTCTTCTGGCGATGTCCTTCTGTCACAGTGAGCTCCTCCGGGGGCGGAATCAAGGACAAAATAGCTGGACGCAGTTTTCAGTAGATTTATAATAAGAGCTGGTCACATTGACGCCACAAAAACTAAACACAAAAACTGGCAAAAATAGACAAGAACTAACCCAAGCAAGAAGTGAAGCATGTAATCACACCAAATGACAATTAAGGGATGAGGCGCTTCTCTTAAATAAGGTAAAGTTAATTCACTAAATCATTAACAGCCGTGATATAATCAAGAACTTAACGAGACACAAGCAAGATAGGTGAAAAACAGCAGTAAACAAAAGGAGATGTCAAAATAAAAGCCCAAACCACAATGATGACAGGAATAAACTACAAGACGTGACTGTGAGAGTAAATGGTTGTCTGTCTCTCTGTGTTGGTCCTGCAATGGACTGGCAGTCTTTCCAGGGTGTACCCTGCCTCTCGCCCAAAGATGCTGGGATAGGCTCCAGCCCCCCGTGACCCGAAAAGAATTAAGCAGAAGAAGATGGGTGGATGGATGTGCCATGTCATTGGGGCGGCAGTGGCTCAGGAGGTAGAGCAGGTCATCCATTAACCTGATGGTTGGCGGTTCGAATCCCACTCTCCCCAGATATCCTGCTGTTGTGTCCCTGGGCAAGACACTTTACCCCCAATTGCTCCTGGTGGGTCTGGACAGTGCCATGTTGGGCAGCTATGCCACCATCAGTGTGTTAATGTGTGTGTGAATTGGTGGATAGCAGGATCTGTAAAGCGCTTTGGTCATCTAGAGATGAGAATAATAGTGCTATATAAGTGAATGCCATTTACCATTTACCATGAATGTCTCTCGGGGCAGATAGGAGAGGCCCATGGGCTGGAGATTGATGATTGTGAGATTTATTGAAAACAACAAACACAAAGTCCAAAACAGTGCTCTAATACAAAATTCAAACAAGCGAGCAAACTTACAGATAAAGCGCACCAGAGCAAGGGCTGGGCTCTGGTGGAGATGAAGGAAGAGGAACTGAAGACTCCGGAAAAAATGAAAATAACAGCTGTTAAATAGGATCACAACCATTAACACAAACAGTAACTGGTGCAAATCATATGAGCGAGCTGGGGAGATGAGAGGGAAGAGAATGGGCTGACAGCTGACAGGACACCTCCCACATGGAGCAGAAACCTGGAAGTGCTACTGACAGCAGTCAACCAGAGGGACAATACAACAGAATGAAAACGTAATATGGCAAAAATAAAGTGGAACTAAACCCAAATCTGAAAATAACAAAATTACACTGAACATAACCAGGAAAAATAAATCATACAAAGAAACAATACCAAACATGTGAAAACAAACTAGAAATAACACCAAAGGCAAAGAACTCCAAAATACAATATTATACAAATAAGGAAAAAACAAACAAACAAAAAAGCAAAGAAACAAAGCACAGTGAAATCCCCCCCCCCATCCTCAGATCGTGACAGAGCCTCCCACCCCCCAAGGGGTGGATACCAGATACCCTGGGCAACATCAAAAGAAAAACAAGGGCCCACCCACACTAAGAACCCACCCCACCAAAAAAAGAAAACAACCCCACCCCGGGAGGGAGGAGGGGGACCAAGGGATGACGGGACCAAAACAAACCAGAAAACTCCCATGACCCACAGCCCAGCTAAACCCAAGCTAAGAGAAAACAAAAAAAAAAAAAAAAACACTCAGGAATCACACCAGGCAAAATCAGAGATCTAGGCCCCCTGGACCAAGGAACTAGACTGTTCCGGTGGCCGACTGAAGTCCCAGGCCTAGCAGATTGCGAGATGGCGAGATGGTAAGAGTCGGGTGGCCTGCCGGAGAAAACGGGCCACCCAACCCAATGGCACAGTCCGTCAGGCGGTCGACCAGAATTTTTTAGCCACCTAAACAGAAGGGGTGGCCCAGGAGGCGGCTCCCCCATGGGGAGGCCCAATGAAGGGAAGGACAGTGGAGTAGGTGGAACCATGACGATGACCATGACGATGTCGTGCAGAGGAGGGGGAACCATAACAATGTCTGGAAGAGGAGGGGGAAACACGACAGTATCTGGCAGAGGTGGGGGAACCACGACAGCGTCTGGCAGAGGAGGGGGAAACACGACAGTATCTGGCAGAGATGGGGGAACCACGACAGCGTCTGGCAGAGAAGGGGGAACTATGACAGCATCTGGCAAAGAATCAGAATCAGAATCAGAATGAGCTTTATTGCCAAGCATGTTAAAAACTTACGAGGAATTTGACCTGACATTAGGCGTGCTCGATAAGCGCTTCCTAATGACACGGCAGCCATGCAAGGCGCCTCATCAAAACAGTGGGGGGTAAAGAGGGGGAGAGGGGGAGGGGGCGATGACACAATGGGCAGAGAGAAAAAACATAGTTTATCAAAATAAAGCTCGTATGAGCAAGATTGTGATCACATAGAAAAAAAACCCTCTAATGCACAACTAGCAGACAATACAGATCACATATTAACAAAGCACAAGCAAGTTGAGAGAGACAGTGTATGTGTGTGAGTGTCAGTATATGTGTATCAGTCATGTAAAGTTGTGTGCAGTGTGTGTATCAGTTACTGGTGAACAGCAAAAATCCTCCCTCAGCAACGTTTAGATGTTATGTCTTTAGTGTCTTAGATAGCATGTCCACAAGAGTTCAAACTCTCAGTGCATGTCCGATGGTAAATTCCATGCCAGTCACATGGCGCTGTCCTTGAGAGTTCAGATTACTGCACACCAGTTGTTTATGTTAGGGAGAAGCCAAGCCAAAACTCCCTTCTGCCTTATCTTCCTCCAGGAGGAATGAAATCTTCAGGGCGCCGAATCAAGGTCAAATAAGCACAGTTCACTCAGAGCATAGAATTTTCATCTCTCATGCGATTCTGTGCTTCATAATTTCCATATACATTTCCAGGCTTTAAAATCATTTCCTGGAGAGCTCCTAGCGACTCCGAGATGTTACCAATCTTCCTGTTCAGTTCGCCATTAGCCGCTATCAGAGCTCTCCCCAGCTGGTCAAATTGATGAAGGAGCTTCGCTGGGTAAGCATTTTGATTAGCTCTTTCCATCTTCTTTAGTTTTCGATACACCAGGACCACTCCAAAGCCAATCAGTAGAAATCCTGAGATCATGATGCCAAACAGATAGATGTCTTCCACATCTTCGATCGAAAGGTCACACAGACACATAAGTTTCCAATTGTATGTGTCTCTCACATAACCCGCAGCTGTAGTGCCTGCAGGACAGTTGGCCTCCCCCGGGCCTGATTTCCTATTTGAGAAGACGGTGTCAATTGTATTTGAAGGAGGATCCACGGCGGCGTCTGGCAAAGGACGGGGAACCACAATGGCGTCTGGCAGAGAAGGGGGAACCACAACACCCTTGGATTGGCCTACAGCACCCTCGGTTGTCCCAGACTGGGACATAGCAGCAGCCATGGTGGCTCCAGACTGGAGTGAGGTTGCACCCACGGTGGCTCCAGACTGGAGCAAAGCAGCATCTGCAGTGGTTCTGGGCTGGAGCAAAGCTGCACCCGCAGTGGACCTAGACTGGAACATAGCTGCACTCTTGGTGGACACAGACTGGGACATAGCTGCACCCTTGGTGGACCTGGACTGGGGCATAGCTGCACCCGCGGTGGACCCAGACAGGGACATAGTTGCACCCTTGGAGGTCCCGGGATGGACCTCCTGGGCGGACTGCAGCCGCTGGGTCTCAAACTGTCCGGAGTCTTCTGTCATGAATGCCCCTCGGGGCAGAGAGGAGAGACCCATGCGCTTGATTGCAGTTTGTGAGATTTATTGAAAACAACAAACATAAAGTCCAAAACAGTGCTCTGACACAAAATTAAAACAAGCAAGCAAACTTACAGATAAAGCACACCAGAGCAAGGACTTGGCTCTGGTGGAGATGAAGGAAGAGGAACTCAAGACTTTGGCAAAGGAAAATGAAAATAACAGCCATTAAATAGGATCACAACCACTAACACAAAGAGTAACCGGTGCGAATCACATGAGCGGGCTGGGGAGAAAATGACAGTCAGCTGTGAGCAATGAGAGGGGAGAAAATGGGCTGACAGGACACCGCCCAAACGGAGCAAAAACCCGGAAGTGCTACTGTGCTAGTGAAATTATTTATCAAATAGAAATAATTTTGTTCCAAAACAGGAAATGTTTATTATGATTTAAAGTCAGGCAGTAAAAGGTTATGTCTTTTTATAGAGTGAATGTAAACGTATGGTTTCAACTGTAGTTACTGTCAAATATCTCAGTAGTGGTGGGTAAAAAAAAAATAGTTGTATATATGACATACTTTCGTGTGTACTGTACCTGCACACTATGTCACTGTACACAGCTGAGCTAACAAGCCAAGCTGTTAGCAGAAAATGCAGCAAAATATTCCCCCTGAAATTCTGTGTGCTCCCCCCACAAAGAGGGACAGCACAGGTAGCGTGATGGACTCTGGAGCCAGATGTTTTGGGTTCGAACCCCCGGTTGGAGGCCACCAGTTGGGCTTAACTTCCCGTCCCCTTGGCTACAATAGGAAACAACATTAATCTTATTTTATTTTACATCTGGCCCTTACAGAGTCTGCCGAGAAAAATTCTGGCCCGTGGACAAATGAAGTTGTTGGGCCCTTGCCTTAGGGAGTCAGTTCCAGACCGTGCCTTTTGTGAAGCCACCTTCACCACATGGAACAACGTTCCCACCAGCTTCCTGGAAACTCTTGCTTCAAGCATTCCTTAATCAGTTTTTGAAGCGATCATCAAGAATTGTGTTACTACTCACTACTTAGTCCTTTTGTGAAACTTTAGTTCTTTTTTTGGGGAGGGGGGGCTATGGTCTTAAACATTTGATCAGCTGATGAACAGTCTGAGTTCAAATGCAGTTTTCTATAAATTGCCTACTCTATTTTTTTTTTTTTTGTCTCTTGCTTCTATTTCTTCTTTTTGCATTTTACAGCTTACTTACAACCTGGTTATGATCCGCCAGCTTGAAATGTGAATACATGTAATTATTTTTGTTCAGGAGTGTACACCCATAAGCAGGGGTATCAGGGTGGGTTGAGCCTGTTCTCTGTCATCTGGTGTGACTGGGAGACTTAGTCATGTTTAAGATGAAAACACATTTTACAGGTATTGCTCAACTTCTGATGCATGTTCAGACCTGCCCCTGCTACCCCATGCATTTGGAATCCATATTGTATATTGTTTGTTATAACTGATTTCAGCCAAAATTCAGGTAAATGAGCTAGTGCGGCGGCATGCAAAAATAAGCAGCAATGCTGTGGTTTTAAGCAGGTTTTATTAATCATACCGCCGTCACGGGATCCCCGCTCCAGTGCGTAGTGTGAGCAGCCCGGAGCGGGATTCTCAGGCTCTCGGAGAAGCGGACACAAAGTCTGTGTCCTGCAGCAGAGGTTGAAGAGAGAGAGAGCGTTACAGAGTTGCAGCTTAAATACTTGACCATAACAATACATCAAAGGAACATACCCCACAGTTAGTATGATCAAAGGGATAACAGAACAGGCAGGAGATATTTGCATTTGTGAGACATACATCACAATGGGCAGATTAGCTAGACCTCGCTCCAGGTGCAGGACAAAGAGGCTAACAGGCACATCTACATATTGATCTGAGTCTCTAGGTCACAGTAAGGACAGGGCGCATGAACACAATGCATCAAAGGTGACATTATCACAGCAGTGTAGCGGAAAAAACCAGGAGTAGCGAGTTGTCTGTCCTTAGTCTGTTGTGGGGTTAAAACGAACCGCCACACGCTCCCCCCCAGAGGACGCAGCAGGGGGCCGCGACCTCGATAATCCATCTGTGTGAGCGAGCTGTGGGAGAAGCTCGCTGCAGGCGGAGGGGGAGGGAGGGGAGTAAAAGCCGGCCGGAGACAATGAAAACGTCTGGGCCGCGCAAATATTGCTTGCTGCTCCGCGACGTCGAGGGGTTGTCCCATTGCACGTGCGGAGATCACAAGAAGAAAAATTAGTCTCTGACTCCTCTCGTGGCCATGAAGAAAAGCAGGAGCGGCTGTAAGAAAAAAAAAAGTAAACAAAGCAGAGGGACTGTTGGCTTTGGGTGCTGAAGCAACCCCAAAGCCCCCGGGAACAGCTGACGGCTGAAATCCCTTTGTGCCGTGGCTAAGACCATTAAAAAATCCAGTGGCGAGCTGCGTGCTTGCTTCAGGTGAACGAGCAGCCCTGAAGGTTCTGTGAGCAGCGGCGGAGGACGATGGCGGTCTCTGGCATGGCTGAGACTGTTAACAAATCCTTCGAGCATGCTGCATGCGTGCCTCAGGTGAGCGAGCAACCCTGAAGGGCAGCGGCGAAGGAGGAAGGCAGTCTGTGGAGCCGTTACTTGTCCCGTGCGTGATGTGCCGTCCTCGTAACTCCCCGATGCGTGCGCGGGGGTTCAGTGCATGGGTGGGCCGCTGGAGTGGCGAGTCAGGGTGCAGAAACTTGGTGGAGATCGGCGCAGACGGCGCCGATAAACTCCAGGTTGAGCTGTTGCGTCGTTTGGTCGTGGTGCGTTGGAGCGGTGAGAGGAAGTAGGCGATCTCTGTCCCTCGGGCTCGTGGAGACGCGTTGGAGCGGTGCGAGGCAATAGACGATCTTTGTGCCTCGGGCTCGTGGAGATGCGTTGGAGCGGTGCGAGGCAGTAGACAATCTTTGTGCCCCGGGCTCGTGCAGCTGCGTTGGAGCGGTGAGAGGGAGGAGACGATCGTTGTCGCTTGTGCGGCCATGGTGTGTTCAGTTCCACGCGCTGCGCTCTCCGTCGGCCCTGGAGGTTGCCGTCGTGGAGAGAGGACGAGGTGCGTGCGCTCTCTGTGAGAGCGGCCGGTCCAGCGTGGATGTGCAGATCTCAGGCGTGCAGATCTCACCGTGAAGCTTGAAGCGGTCACCAGTGTCGCGGTCCAGACCAGAAGTTGCTTTGCACAAAGCGTGTGCTTTCAAGCGGGGTCACCAGTGCGGCGGCATGCAAAAATAAGCAGCGATGCTGTGGTTTTAAGCAGGTTTTATTAATCATACCGCCGTCACGGGATCCCCGCTCCGGTGCGTAGTGTGAGCAGCCCGGAGCGGGATCCTCAGGCTCTCGGAGAAGCGGACACAAAGTCTGTGTCCTGCAGCAGAGGTTGAAGAGAGAGAGAGCGTTACAGAGTTGCAGCTTAAATACTTGACCATAACAATACATCAAAGGAACATACCCCACAGTTAGTATGATCAAAGGGATAACAGAACAGGCAGGAGATATTTGCATTTGTGAGACATACATCACAATGGGCAGATTAGCTAGACCTCGCTCCAGGTGCAGGACAAAGAGGCTAACAGGCACATCTACATATTGATCTGAGTCTCTAGGCCACAGTAAGGACAGGGCGCATGAACACAATGCATCAAAGGTGACATTATCACAGCAGTGTAGCGGAAAAAACCAGGAGTAGCGAGTTGTCTGTCCTTAGTCTGTTGTGGGGTTAAAACGAACCGCCACACTAGCAAAATTAACTAGCCTAAAACACTGGTAGAGTTCTGACTTTCTTCCTATGGATGCAAACACTGGACTACATTTACTTCCATGCTGTCATATTGGGATGTGCCGCTGATCCATTATATCACTAAATCATCTGGACGTTGTCAGACACATAGCACACTCCAGGCAATCATCTTCACTCATATTGGGTAATCAGACATCTGTGTCACTGTCAAACATGTTGTCATTCCAGCCGTGTAATATCCAGCCATTCAGGAAATGACACATCCAATGCAAGCTCCACGGTATGAGTTTACTTGCCCCTTTTTTTGACAACAGATTTGGTTTTACATTCAATTTTCCTAACTGCCAGGTATCAGTATTGGAATTTTTTTTTTTTAGGTATACAGTATGTACTAAGAGTGCTTTTTTAGAGTTAGGAGAGAAATTTAGTTTTAAGGTTCAAACTCCTGATGTCTCCTTCTGTCACATCAACATTCAGTGTGTTTATTGCCATGAAAATGCTTCAGACACTCTTTGATCATTTCACTCTTGCATGTTCTCATGGAAGGCCTTCGGACTACATTAAGAATGTCACATCCCAGTTAGTCACTATGGACAGTCAAATAAAAGATTGTAGGGTAACTGTGCTGGTTCTGGGTGGATGGTTAATTCTTTTGGCACCTTCTACTCTTTGTTGTGATAATGCAAATCGCCTGCTCATCAGGAGCTGGAGGAGCTAATTAGCAGTAGCTGTGGAGACTCCTGCGCCACCTTCTGAGGACACTGTCAGTGTGTGATCCAACGCGGGATCGTCATGTTGACAGGCCAGCTCTGCGTGGCTCTTAGATCAGTAAGCTCCACAAGCTTTCTGATCTACTCTCACTCCTTTTTAACAGCTCAGTGTTCTCCAGGTAAAAGCCTTGACTGCTGACCTGCCTCCTTGTTTGCTCATTGGTTTCACATGCTCACTCAGCTCCTGCCACCAACTGTCAGCACTATCAGCATAATCTAGCTTTTGTGCTCCTTGAACATTCTCTCCTCCTGCTCCCTGGCTCTCCCACTCCTCATTAGAACCTCAGTTTTACAACAGATCTCTCTACATTGTCCCAAGTAACCCCACACAATTGCCGATTCAACTATGCTGCTAGCTTCTCTGGGTCCTTGTACTTCCTCCTCGTGAATCTGGACCCCCCTTCTCTCTGGTGGACTGCCTTGTAGTCTGGACCCTCAGCCTTGTGAACAACACTCCAAGTAAGAACTTGAATAATTACCCACCCCCCCAGACCACAACCTATGGGTTTCAAAACCCACCTGATCCTTGCTGTTTCTCTAGCAGTTAGACTCCCAACTTCTAAAAAGTAAGACCTTATTTGCAATATTCCACAATTAATACTTATGTCTTAGCTCTAAATACCCTTTCTCCTCTGTATCCCCACGGACATCTATTCCTTTCATGCTACAGGCAACCAGACAGTGACAAGTTTTGTTACGTTAGCTGTTTTCCTAAACATATTCAAGATACATTTATATAATCAATGTGGCCTTAAAGGGCAGACTCTCAGCTTTAATGTGAGGGAATTAACATCCAAATTGGAGTTACGGTTGAGGAATTACAACCTTTTTTATACAAAATCTCCTCGTTTTAGGGGCTCAGAAGTAATTGGACAAATGAACAGCACTATAAATAAAATGCCCATTTTTAATACTTTGTTGAGAATCTTCTGCAGGCAATGACTGCCTGAAGTTGTCATGATCTGAGCATGGGGGGATTTCACCATGCTCAGTCTCTTTGCGTTTTGTTTTTCCTTATTTGTATAATGTTCTGTTTTGGAGTTCTATGCCTGTTATGTTATCTCTAGTTGGTTTTCACATATTCATTATTGTTTCTTTGCATGATTTATTTTCCTGTTTACCTTCGTGTAGTTTTGTTATTTACATATTTGGGTTTATTTGTCCTGATTTGTTTCCACTTTTGTTTTGCTGGTGCCTTCTCTTTCTTTTTCTCATGAGGAATGCAGTTGTCAGGAGCACATCCGGGTTTTGTCCCTGGTTGTGGGCAGATGCTTCTGTCAAACTGTCAGCTCCATCTCTTCTCCTCATAACTCACAGCTGATTGTCATTTTCTCCCAGCCCGCTCATGTGACTCACACCGGTTACTATTTGCGTTTAATTGTTTCTGTCCCTATTTAAGGGCAGTTATTCCTTTCTTGTTTGTTGGTGTCTTGTATGAAGAATTGCTGTGCCAGAACCCTGTTCCCGTTCTGGCTTTTCCTTTGTTTCCATTTTCTCTGCTGTGTTCGTAAGTTTTGCTTTATGCACCTTTTGGATTTTTGTGTTTGGACACTGTTTGGATTTTTGTTTTTCTTTGATAAATTTCATGAACTGCAGTTCAGCACGTGGGTTTCTCCTCTCTTCCCCAAGGGGCAAAATTCCTGACAGAAGTCTGGAACCCATGAACATCACCAAATCCTGGGTTTCCTTTAATGTCATATTTAGTTAGTCTGAGACTCAAATGCAAGGCAACTGACACAAGAGGAAGCACACAGATGCTGGGGAAGACATTTACGCGTAATTTATTGAACAACACAAAGGTACAGAAAAAATAGCACACAACGAGGAACACACAGCCTGGGGGGCAGGGGGTGCAGAGAGCTGGTCAGGGGCAGATAAAAATACTCGAGACTGAGGAGTGTGTACTGGGAAATCTTACTACTATGAGCAGAGGACCCGGCAGTGAAACCCAAGGACGGGAGGTGAAGGAGCCAGCGGGGTTGAGCCGGCGGGAGGTACTGGTGAGGGATGAGGTGGCGGAGTGGAGCAGAGCCGAGGACTGACCGGACGAAATTGGAAGGCCTCAGCTGGAGTGATGGCAAGCAGGTGACCGCACACCAATCCCGGGGACACATCTACGGTGGCCCTGAGACCTCAAATGTGCTGCAAATACTCATAGCAACTGCAAATTCAAAAATGCGTTGCAAATGCAGAAAAGAACAGCAACTTCACAAATGCACTGGAAAAACTCAGAGCATCTGCATCAAAATAACACACAGGTGCTGCAAATACTCACAGCAAGTGCAAATAGAAAAATGTGCAGCAGGTGCAGAAAATAACAGCAAATTCCCAAATGTGCTGCAAAACTCAAAGCAACAGCAAATTGAAAAACGCATTGCAAAACCAACCCGGAGGGGACACAATAAAGTGATGGACCAGAGAGGAAGTGATGTCAATCCAGAAGTGATGACACTGTAAGAAGTGACCAAAATAAGATCCCTATGAACAATAGCACTACTTCTTTGACAAATAGGAGGACAATTAAGATTTTTAAGCACTGCCACACTTTGTCACATTTTAAAAAAAAGTTTATTCTTAAAGATGCTTATGAAGAGGTGAATTCTCAGTGGTGTGGAGGACAAAGTGTGTGTTATAAAGTGCTCCGACCTAATTCAGATAATAATGTTGATACGTGTTAGCAGGTTGCTATTAGCCTGTTAATCATCTATTGAATCACAAAACTTGTGGTTTGACCCCCAAGTTTGTAGATAAAACAAATTGCTTAAACTGGACAACTTGTGTGTTTCAGGTTAAGATGTATTGTCCGTTCTGTGCATTTAAATTTGACAATTTGCCTAAATGTTGCTGTTCCTGTGGAAAAGACATGTTTTGTGCAGGGGAAGTTACTGCCTCAGCTGCAGTTCAACGCCATGGTGACTCAAGAAGTCAAATATTTTTGTGATCCTTGTATTTTATCTATTTTTTCATGCCAAAAACATGCAAGTTGGGTTAATTGGCATCAAACTGGGGATTCTAAATTGTCCTTAGGTATGACTGTGAGAGTGAATGGTTGTCTGTCTCTCTGTGTTGGCCCTGTGATGGACTGGCGATCTGTCCAGGGTGGACCCTGCCTCTCGCCCAAAGATGCTGGGATAGGCTCCAGCCCCCCCGCAAACCGAAAAGGATTAAGCGGAAGAAGATGAATGATGAATGAATGTCATTGTTAAATGTTATAGCTTAACAAAACACAATGATAACACTTCAAGCATCTCAAATTATTGCAAGTAGTTCTCTAAATCAAATAAAATGAACGGGGGCAGGGTCTTTAGATGAAGTATTAGTCCTCAGATATTTAATGATCACACATTCAAAATTGAATTTTCTTATCATGAAATTGTCTCAAATTTAAATAACAAAAAATTGTTTCTAGTTGGAAATTTATAGCCATCTTGTGTCATGTGGCTGATTATATTTTTTTTATTATTATTTTTGAAGGTAAAAGCCAAACATTGCAGATTTGTGCTGGAGTGGTGGCTCGGTTGGTAGAGCATTCGCCCCACACCCGGGAGGCAGGGGTTCAAATCCTGGCCCTGGTCATGCCAAAGACCATATAAAAGTGGAACTTCCTGCCGTCCAGCTTGGTGCTCAGCAATAATGGAATGGAGGAGGGAAATCTGTGACGGCGCCTTGCATGGCAGCGGCCTACACTTGGGGTGTGTGTGATTAACACTGTAGACGGGTAAAAACACAATTTCGTTCTACTGTACATGACTGGTTGTACGGTTGAATGACAATAAAGGGTGATTTAATTGAGTTGTGTATACACATGTGTGCATGTATTTTGCGAGTTTTAAATTTTGGGTCAATCCATGTCAATTCAGTAAACTTCAGAAAATCTTCCCACCAGACCACTTCAGATCCATCTGAAAAAGTCTGAAGAAGACCTACATCAGAATAACAGACGTGTGCAAAATTTCAGGTCTTTCTCTCTTACACTTTTGGCTAGAAAAAGAGTTAGAGCACAGAGTAAAGGTAGTTTTAAATTGATATTGAGAACGTAAAATGAAAAAAAATTTTTTTTTTGAATGATCATATCTTGAAAACCATTCAAGATATGAACTTGACTTTTTGCTGAAATAACTTTAATGATTTGGACTGAAATATACACATATTATTCGAATGGAGCTTTTGTCTCAGAATTTTTTTCAGGCAAATCTCAGAGGGGCAGTGGGAACCATTTGTTAAAATTAACATTAATGCTTCTGTATTAAGAACAACAAAAAAAATCAATAAAGGGTTAATTAAAGCTCTCTCTCTCTCTCTCTCTCTCTCTCTCTCTCTCTCTCTCTCTCTCTCTCTCTCTGCCTTTTTAGCAAAGTCTGCTGTTCAGCAGTTCTTTAAGTACCGTGAAGTAAAAGAGACAGAGAGGAAGATGTTCTCAAAATGCAAAAAGAAATCAAATACAGAGTGAAGGTGATACTAAATAATGGGTTTAAAACTGGGCAGTGCGGTGGCAGAGTGGTTAGCACTGCGGCAGCACAGCAACTCACCCTTGGCCGGGGGATCCTGGGCTCCCAGCCTCCGACCAACAGTGATCCGTGTGGAGTTTGCATGTTCTCCCCATGTCTGCGTGGGTTTATTCCGGGATTTCCTCCCACATGCCAAAGACATGCAAGTTAGGTTAATTGGCATCAAACTGGGGATTCTAAATTGTCCTTAGGTATGCCTGTGAGAGTGAATGGTTGTCTGTCTCGCTGTGTTGGCCCTGCGATGGACTGGCGATCTGTCCAGGGTGTACCCTGCCTCTCGCCCTAAGATGCTGGGATAGGCTCCAGCGACCCGGAAAGGATTAAGCGGAAGAAGATGGATGGATGGATGGGTTTAAAACTGAGAAGCTGCTTTCTGACATAGAGATACAGTCTTCCACATCTGACCACCATTTTTATTTTCTGATTCCTGATTAAGATTTCTTAATCTTCTTTTTTTGCATGCATGTTATTGTATCGGGGCAATTTTATGTTTGCGTTTTAGTTTAGTAGCACGGCTGAGAATTGTTTTAGTTTCAATAAAGACTTTAAGTTACCAGTGGCAGAATAATCCACTGTGCCGTGTGGGCTGCATGGTAGTCCACCCGTCAGCCCTATCTATGTTGTTTTGTGTGAATGTGTTAGGCCATTTTAGTACATCATTTCCCATTATTTTAGAGCACGATTCAGGTTCCAAATCGGGGTGGGTTTCAATTGTGTGTGTGGTTTTGGACTTTTCTATGGGAAGGGGGGGGGGAGATATATAAAATGGCACCTTATTGTGAAGTGCGGTGCACTTCCTGTCACGCCACTGCACTGCCCTATGTAAGGCAGAGGGCATCCATGTTCTGCCTCTTTTGCTGGATGCCTGTGCTGGGTGCACACCGTGTCACTACTGTAGCACAGGTAAAAATCCAGGGAGCAGACATTCAGATGGTGACATCTTACAAGTATCTGGGTGGCGTGTTCACCTCAACAATAAACTGGACTGGACACATAACTCCAACGCGCTCTACAAGAAGGGGCAGTACAGGTTGTACCTCCTGAGGAGACTCAGGTCTTTTGGACTTCAGGGGGCACTCCTGAAGACCTTCTATTACTCTATGGTGGCATCAGCCATCACATATGGAGTGGTCTGCTGGGGCAGCGCATCATGGCAGCCGACAAGAAGAGACTGAACAGGCTGATCCAAAAAGCCAGCTCTGTTCTGAGGCGCTGCCTCGACCCAGTGGAGGAGATAGGAGAGAGAATGGTGGCTAAGCTGTCATCTCTGCTGGAGTCTAAGTCCCACCACATGCGGGACACGCTAAATGCACTGAGCTCATTTAGTGGCAGGCTGTGCTATCATAGGTGCTTGAGAAAGAGGTTCTGCAGGTCCATCCTACCTGCTGCTGTCAGACTTTGAAATCTGCACTGCTCATAGAGACCGTACATAACACCACTACTTTGCACAGTAGGGATAATTCACTTTTTTTTTCCCCTTGTCCTGTCAGGCAGCTAGGCAAGCAGAACAGGGATCTGTCACCCTTATTGTGCCAGAACAGATTTACTTTGCCAAGAGGAGCTTATACAGTACCTAACTGTGTATTGTATATTGTTGTAAACTCCTCCTGTAATAACTTTTAATACTTTATTTTAATTATTTTACCCATGGAGGACCCGACAGGATGGGGAAGATGGAAAAGAATGTGTGTGGAGGGGGAAAGAAAAGGGACGGGAACAGACAAAAAAACAAACAAACCAACAGCTGAAACAAACAAAAGACAAACTGCTTCTTCCACCGAAGATGTCTCAACACGAGTCTGGTTTCCGCACCTGTTAAAGGAGAGACACTTGTGCGTGTACGTCTGTGTGTATATATATGAGCGCGCGTGCAAAATAAGTGTGTGCATGTGAGTGGTTTGTCAGGAAACATACAAAGTGGCGGGCCGGTCACAGCAGCTCTCCCCCCAGAAACCCCGAGCAGGCAAGGCAGCGCCACCAACCCCCACAGGGCACAAATGTCCGAGGTCAGCAAGACCAAGGAAAGCCAGGCATCCACCCCCGGAGGGACGATCGAGGGAGGCAGGTCGCTCGGCGGCTGGCGCGGCGAGCCCACACCCCCAGACCCGCCTGACTCCTAACCCCCAGTGGGGCCAACGCCCGCCCCCTGGCCCCAGGTGCCAGGAGGCCAGCGACCTCACCCCCCAGGCCGGAGACCGGCCCAGGCCCCTCCGCGTGAGCCCCCCCAGGCACCCCCACAGCGGGCCTGCCCCAGCGCCACCGCTGCACACCCCAGGGACCCTGCATGTCCAAAGAAGTCCCCCCACCCAGGGGAGGCACTACCCCCCTTAATCCAGCACCTCCCGACTCGCAGACACACCCCTCCCCACACATTCACACCCACATGTTCCCATGCGCACCCATATGCACTAACTCCCTCTCACTCACCCGCACCAACCCATTCTCTCTCATTCCTGTACCCGTTCAAACTGACCCCTCATTCACCCTTGTCTCATAAAGCGTCTGCGAAGCAGACGCAGTGAGCCTGAACGTTCACCAGTGTCCAGCAGTGACTGGGGAGACAACCAGCTCAGGCCACAGAAGCAGACCCCCACCCCCGGTGCCCACCTGAGCGACTGATCAGCAGACCACCGTAAGTGCCCCGAGATTCCACCCAACATGCAAAGCGCCATACAAAACTGAGGGATCTGCACTGCTCATAGAGACCGTACATAACGCCACTACTTTGCACAGTAGGGATAATTCACTTCCAGTACACTAAAAATGTGGTGGCACTGTGTGGGGGTTTTTCCACCCAGAGTCAGAAGCCGGGGGGGGGGGGGGGGGGTGGAACAAAAGTCTGAAGGAGGAAGTGGCACCGGGGGGTCTCAGACGTAACAGAAAGGATTATCCATCCCCCGGGGAGTTCAGGAGACATCGAAGTTTGCTAGAGGAAGAGAGGGTATGAGAAGCAGGGTTGGCGTTATATGATGTTAATGTGCCACACATGTCTTTGTGCACTGAATGTATTGTTTTTGGCTCCCTGGGTCTCATGGGGCAGAAATAAAGGCTATGAAAAGGAAGCACCCAGAGACCCATATTGAGTATCTTCCGTACTTGATGTTGGAAGGTGAATAAAGTTCATGTGTCGCCAGCTCGCTGCCTCGTCTGCTTTCATCTTCCACACTAATACAATTACAATTATTATTGAAGCTGGCAATAACACTATTCATTCAACTGTGAAATATACTGTCTGGATTTATATCTATATATTGCCGGGTAATTTAATTTAACTGTAATGCTGTAAATACCATTTAACTTAAATGCTCTTACACTGTGTATATAACTGTGTACATACATATGTATATTTACTGCTTTCCTGTCCAATTTCTTATCTTATTATCGTATTTACTATTGTTCTGAGTGCTGCTATCCTGTAATTTCCCCACTGTGGGACTAATAAAGGCTTATCTTATGTTAAATTAACAGTGTTTAATTCTTGTGCTTGTACTCTTCTTCCACAGTACATACTGTATACCAATATGTATGCACCTGTCGTCATTGATTGCAGTTCTTCAGATGCTGAGGTAGAGGACTTGCAAAAGGAGGACAGATAATATATCACATAAGTACAATAAACACATAGCAATGTTACTCTGAGATAAAATATGTATCAAATATTGTTTTTATTAAAACAAACTGCTATTTATTGAACCTGTATATTTTTTGAGAGAAGAAAATCCAACTGTTTCTCTGCAGTTGCTACTCTGCTGATAAATGTAGTCATGCACAAAGATTTCTAAAATCCTTTATATAAGGAACATAGTCCAAATATCATTTTCAAAAAGCCCAGTTAAACAAATACTTCCAGAATAATAAAAACAAAAGGCTTGACAGGTTATGTTAGTGGAAAACCTTGTCTAAAAATGTTCTTGTCTTTCACTGATTGTTTTTACAGTGATGGACTTGATGAACAGACAGCTGCAGATGTCCCCTCTAAACGGTCTCTGAAGATTAACAAAATGTGCTGTGGCAGATTTAACATTAACTGTGCCAGTGTCTGGGATGGTGCCTACAGAGGCTTCAGATGGTCTACACATGATCCCAACTCCGCCATGATGGTGAAATTCTCAGATGACGTTGGATTGGTGGATGAGGCCTTAGACCCAGGTGGGTCTACTCGATAATTTTTCACCCTATTAATGGAAGCCATAAAGAAAAGAGGAACATTCAGAGGAAAAGACCATGCCAAATTTGATAGTTAGTTAATTCCCTTCCAAAGCATGTGGGACACCACCATTTCTTTGACCCTAGGCCACACAGATACTGTAAGTAGTGAAAGCCACAGTGAGGGGTCAGTCCTCTGGTAGCTCTGTGTGTTAACTTTCCCTGTTTTATTATGCTGATCACAAAGCTAGAAGGCAGAAAGTACCATTTTTATATGGTTTTTGGTTTGACCCGGCCAGGATTTGAACCCGCGACCTCCCCTTGGGGGGGGGGGGGGGGCTCAACCAACTCTGCCATCAATCTGGTACATTTGATAGTAAAGTTAATTATTTGTCTCACAGCTTTTCCAGTGCTCAAAATTGGTTTGTTCTAATATAATAGATTCTTCTTTAGCTGCAGATGACAATGAATATTTCTTTGTCGGAAGAATGATTGCAATCTCCATTGTTCATGGAGGCCCGGGTCCATGCTGTTTTTTCCCCAAACTTCTTCATGTACCTTGTAGGTAAAGCCAAGACATTTGAGGCTCCAACTGAAGATATATGAGATGAAGAAATCAAAAATGCTCTCCTGGAGGTCACTTGTGAAGTTGGGATAATGAGAAATTCCAGTACAAGGAAAAATGATTTAATGATGATGATGATGATGATTTAATTTTGATTTTCCACTGAAACTGTGAAATTATTGCTGGCAATGTTTTTGTCACATAAATTGTATGCTTGTTTGCATTGTAATATAGGGCATGTACAGTGGGGAAAATAAGTATTCGACACGTCAACATTTTTCTCAAACATATTTCTGATGGAGCCATTGACCTGAGAATTTCACCAGATATCAGTAACAACCCAAGTAATCCATACATACAAAGAAATCAAGGCAACTGTTTTCACAAAACAAGTTATATTTAATAAAGTGGAATGACACAGGGAAAAGGTACTGAACGCATGAAGAAAAAGAGGTGCAAAAAGGCATAGAAAGGAAATAAACAAGCTGAATTCAATCAAAATTTAGGGAGCCATTCCATCCCCCATCAGTGCAAATTAATTTCAGCTGGTTTAAGTCCTTACTGATGGCCTTTAAAAAGGTCTGTGAATATCAGATTGCCACACCACTAAGAACTCATGATTGACAGAAGCAATAAACTCTCTCTAGACCTTCGCAACCTTATTGTTGCAAAACATAATGAAGGTATTGGTTACAGATGAATTTCTTAACTGCTGAATATTCCAGTGAGCACTGCTGAAGCCATCATTCGGAAATGAAAAGAACATCATTTTACCATAAACCGGCCATGACCAGGAGCTCCTCGCAAGACTTTTGACAGAGGAGTCAGAATTATCAGAAGAGTTATCCAAGAGCCAAAGACCACTCGTGGAGAGCTCCAGAAAGACCTGGAGTTTGCAGGTACTGTTGTTTCAATGAACACAATAAGTAATGCACTCAACCGACATGGGCTCTATGCCCGCTCATCTCGCAGGACTCCATTGCTGAAGAAAAAGCATGCTGAAGCTCGTTTAAAGTTTGCTGCACAACATTAGTATTTTACTGGCTTAACTATAATCCAATGGTAGTCCAAATGGCATTTGCACTATGTTCAGTATATAAAGGATCTTAGAAATCATTGTGCATGAGTACATTTATCAGCAGAGTAGCAACTGCAGAGAAACAGTTGGACTTTTTTCATCTAACAAGGAAACTTTGTTATAGGATCAGAACTGCTGATTCTAAAGTCCAGCTATATTTTTGAGTGATATATATTTTTCAGCTGTAGTAGTCCAGTCATGTGGTCCAAGAATCTCACTCTGTCTCTCCAAGTCTGCAAAATGAGCCTGGAGATTGTCTTCCCCACAAAGACTGTGCTGAGCTGGCAGAAGGTCATCAAACCGGTGTCAGGCTTCCTGAGACACTTGGAATCCACACTCTGTTTCACCATACCTTAGACCAGTCAGAAATGGGGACAGAGTCAGTCAACTCTTTAGGAACCATCATTCAAGGCTACATCACAAAACAAACTAGGTTATATAATTAAAACTACATTTTTCACCTTGAGGTTTAAAAGGATCTGGATTATGACATATTTAATCTTATTCAGTGAGGAAAAAAGTTGATCATGTGAAGGTGACATTGGATCACTGCACTCACAGAGGTTATGTGCATGATGTCATGCAACAGAAGTCAGGACAGTTACTCAGCACTAAGTAGCAAAAAAGGCAGCTTTAGTATGTATGGAGCAAAACATGAGAAGCACTCGCTATTTATTCAGAGCAGTTGAGAGTGCTTGCTGCAGAGAAGATCCTCCTATCATTCTGCTTTGTAATGATTTACTAGTATAATTACTTTAAACAAAGCCAGTTTTATATTTGATGACCCCATTTGTATATGATACATATCTCAGTTTTGAAACGCATGTCTGACAGTGAGAGCAAATTCTTGAACATCACTATTACTTTGGATGTTTTTGCCACATGGTTTACTCGAGGGTGTGATGTGTGGGTAATGAACAAGGAGCACTCATCACAGGACTCTTTTTGAAATTCTTTTTGTTGTGGCAACTTAATACAAGGCAGAAAGTTAGGAGCTTCTCTGTGACACAGTATCTATGTATTGCTGATTCTGTGTTTTGCTGCATACTGATTTTTTGGCTATTCAGTGCTGCATAACTGCCATGAGATCTATGCATATCCTCTATAGAGTGGAAGCACTGAAACAGAATTCTTGTTACAGGGTAGTTACAGGGCAGTTACCATAGTAACACAGCACTGAGTGGCAAACGTGTCTGCTTTAGTTTGTATGGACCAAAACATAAAAGTCACATAAAATATTTAGTCAGCAGTACAGAGTGCCTTTTTTTGTAACTTTAGATGTTAATGCCACGTTGTTTACTTGATTGTAGTGATGTGTGGATAAGAACACACATAGGCGAAGAACTGGTTCTGAGCCTTTAATAATTTAATTATCTATTTTTTTGGTCAATTAATACAGGGCTGAATGATAAGATTAGCGCTCCACAATGCAAACAGGTGCTCTGTGTACTGCTGTAACTGAATACTGTGTGTATTTTTGTGTTTTATTGCATACATCCTAATGCTGCTACTCATTTTTGCCACTCAGTGTTTTTTAACTGCCATGACTTCTGTTATGTGACATTGTGTACATACCCTGTATAGGGTGAGCAAAATTTCTGTGAGACAATATAATGTACAATGCATGGGCTGAATACAAACCTATGAGGCAGGTGATACATTGCTTCTGGTTTACCAGATGGACAAGACTGGTGCACAGGTCGGATGGTGTGATTATTCCAGAGGTGTTTGTACTCATCAAGCTCTTGCTGCAAGACATCGAAGAAGACATATCGCAGAAGGCACTTGTGCTCATGACAGTCATTAAAAAGATGTCTCTCTCTCAGGTCACTGAAGAGTTCAATCCAGAACTGAGTCCTGATAGTGGAATAACAACATACACAAAATTTAACAGAATAACTTGTGTGGAAAGAACTTCAATGGTTTTGCACAGAATTTATCTGCGGAATATTTTATTTAAGGGCTTTGGTATCCCTTCCTAAAATTACAAACAATGGAGTATTTTCTCTATTGTCTGAAAATGTAGAAAGAAAGAAACATGAATTTAGCAGAGTAAAAAATTACAAATCCATATACAGTGGTGTGAAAAAGTGTTTGCACCCTTCCTGATTTCTCATTTTTTTGTATGTTTGTAACACTTAAATGTTTCATATCATGAAACAAATGTAATCATTAGACAAAGATAACACAAGTAAACACAAAATGCAGGTTTTAAATGAGGGTGTTTATTATTAAGGTGAAAAAAATCCAAACCTACATGGCCCTGTGTGAAAAGGTGATTACCCCCTAAACCTAATAACAGGTTGGGCCACGCCTAGCAGCAGCAAGTGCAATCAAGCGTTTGCAATAACTGGCAATGAGTCTTTTACAGCACTGTGGAGGAATTTTAGCCACCTCATCTTTTCAGAATTGTTGTAACTCAGCCACATTGGACGGTTTTCGAGCATGAACCACCTTTTTAAGGTGATGCCACAGCATCTCAATTAGATTCAGGTCAGGACTTTGACTAGGCCACTCCAAAGTCTTCATTTTGTTTTTCTTAAGTCATTCAGAGGTGGACTTGATGGTCTGTTTTGGATCATTGTCCTGCTGCAAAACCCAAGTGCGCTTCAGCTTGAGGTCACAAACAGATGACAAGACATTTTCCTTCAGGATTTTTTTGGTAGACAGCAGAATTCATGGTTCCATTTACCACAGCAAGTCTTCCAGGTCCTGAAGTAGCAAAACAGCCCCACACCATCACACTACCACCACCATATTTTACTGTTGGTATGATGTTCCTTTTCTGAAATGCTGTGTTACTTTTATGCCAGATGTAATGGGACACACACCTTCCAAAAAGTTCAACTTTTGTCTAGTCAGTCCACAGAGTATTTTCCCATAAGTCTTGGGGATCATCAAGATGTTTTCTGGCAAAACTGAGACAAGCCTTTATGTTCTTTTTGCTCACCAGTGGTTTTAGTCTTGGAACTCTGCCATGAAGGCCATTTTTGCCCAGTCTCTTTCGTATGATGGAGTCATGAACACTGACGTTAACTGAGGCATGTGAGGCCTGCAGTTCTTTGGATGTTGTTGAGGGGTCTTTTGGGACCTCTTGGATGAGTCGTTGCTGCAATCTTGGGATAATTTTTGTTGGCCGACCACTCGTGGGAAGGTTCAGCACTGTTCCATATTTTCACCATTTGTGGATAATGGCTCTCACTGTGGTTTGCTGGAGTCTCAAAGCTTTAGAAATGGCTTTATAACCTTTTCCAGAATGATAGATCTTAATTACTTTGTTTCTTGTTTGTTCTTTTTTTAGATTTAGATTTAGTATACTTTATTGATCCCCAGAGGAGAAATTGAGGGTCATCCACCACCTGGATGGATGAAGCAGCCACGATACGGCACTATCCCTTAACCATTCACACACACATTCACACCTAGGGCCACTTTAGAGTCTCCAATTAACCTAACCTGCATGTTTTTGGCATGTGGGAGGAAACCGGAGAAATCCCGGGGTAAACCCACGCATACACGGGGAGAACATGCAAACTCCACACAGATCACTGTTGGTCGGGGGCTGGGATCGAACCCACGATCCCCACGATCCCCCGGCCAAGGGTAAACTGTGCGCAGTGCTAACCACTGCACCACCGTGCAGCCCCTTCTTGAATTTCTTTTGATTGCAGCATGATGATTTGAGGATCTTTTGGTCTACTTCACTTTGTCAGGCAACTCCTATTTAGGTGATTTCTTCATAGAGAACAGGTGTGGCAGTAATCAGGCCTGGGTGTGGCTAAAGAAATTGAGCTCAGCTTTCCAAAGATGTAATAAACCACAGTTAATTTAGGTTTTAACCGCGGGGGGTCACTTTTTCACACAGGGCCATGTAGGTTTGGATTTTTTTCCCCTTAATAATAAACACCTTCTTTTAAAAACTGCATTTTGTCTTTACTTGTGTTACCATTGTCTAATATTTAAATTTGTTTGATGATCTGAAACATTTAAGCGTGACAAACTTACAAAAAAATGACAAATCAGGAAGAGAACAACCACTGTTTCACACCACTGTACATGATATCTGATATCTGCATTTACCATCTGAACTTCAATAGGGAAATTTATGACTTATCTTTCTACACTCACAAAAGTACATTTCCACAAAAATCCTGAAACTAGTTTTACTTGAGAATAACTCCAAGGTAAAGAATCTCATGCTTTTGTTAGTCACAGATGAGTTATACTGAATAACTTTTAAGTAAATGGAAAAAAGATTTTGGCCTCAAAAAGATTTAAGTTTTATGCCATCCTAAGCTGATCATAACTTAGGTCATATGCAGCCAGACAACGGTATGACAGGTATGCTCTGATATGTGGGACTAATAAAGGCTTATTTTATCTTATATTGCTCTTCTATTAAGACAAAGCAAAGGGGTCTCACATCTTTTGACATGTTTCGACTACCGTATGCAGTCTTCTTCAGAAAGCATTGTCTGACGTCCGTGACGTGTCACATGAGCTGTTTTATCCTTTCCATAGGCGTGACCGACCTGACAGATTTGACAGATCTGCCAGGTCAGTCACGCCCCCCACTGCGTGATGGTCTCTGGAGGAAAAAGTCCCAGGTGTGCAAGAGTACCAAGGCTCCTTCATCTCGGTTCATGGTGTTGTGGGTTTGCTTCCTGATTTGAATTGCTTCTTTGAGCCAGTGTTTGTGTTTGTTGTCTTCTGATCCAATTACAGGATTTTTGCATTGTTCTAGTCCATGATGTGGTTGTTTATCTTGCAGTAATCTGATGTCCGATTTGAGCTTTTCCTGTTCTACCTTTTCTTTTTGCGTTTTTGTGAGCTGCCCTGCTGTTTCTTTTTCACATTCTCTTTGGTGTTCCATTTTCTGTTTTTTTTTTTTTTTTTTCTTCTTGGTTTTCCTTTGTTTATTACCCATGTTGAATAGTGGCAGATAAATAACCACGACATGGCCCGGAACAATGCAAAAATAATTGGATCAAACAACAACAAGCACAAACGCTGGATCAAAGAAGCAATTGAAATCAGGAAGCGAGCCCACAACACCATGAATCAAGATGATGGAGTCTTTATTCATGGTCTCGCACACCAGGGACTCTTTCCTCCAGAGACCATCACACGGCGGGGGGCGTGACCGACCTGGCAGATCTGTCAAATCTGTCAAGTCAGTCACCCCTTTGGAAAAGATAAAGCAGCTGATGTGACACATCACAGATGCCAGACAATGCTTTCTGAAGAAGACTGCAGATGACAGTCGAAACATGTCAAAAGGTATGAGACCCCTTTGCTTTGTTTTAATAGAAGAACAACATCACAGTTATCATTAAGAAGACAAAATGAACCTGTTTGAGATATGACAGGTATGACTGACAATGTTGTCACTCTGCATTTTTGTTACTGTATATAAAGAACGACATCTCCCAGAAAACTATCATTTACTGATTTTCTTTTTTAAAGATTCTTTTGTTTAAAGTGCTGATGACACATTTTTCACATTTTTTAGGATGTTGTGTAAACCCAAAAGTCATTGTCAATGATCAATATAATATTTACAACCGCACCTGCATAAACTAGTTATCATCAAAAAACTGCAGTCGCTGACTGGACTGTGGTGCTGCCCACCAAATTAAGGGCAGCACCCCATGACGTAAGTGACAGAACAGACTCCGGTGTTGTTGACTGGAATGACAGCAGCTTTGTAGCTCATACTTTCTCTGGTTTCTTGTTTTAATTTTACAGCTGTGTCTTCGCGTTGTGTCGCAGGCTTAGATAAACAACAGGCATGAAAGACCACATCATACGCTTCATCTCCAACTGTCATAAGCCTCCTCGTGCACACCTCGTGCGCTTTTATGTAGGAGGAGTGCATGAGGAGAAGGATTAATGGATTTACGCGCAGCTTTGACCTACTTTCTCTGATCACATGCTGACTCTTGCCGGTCTGGCTATGTCCCCTCTGTCATTATCACCAGCTGATTCCCCTCCCACCGATCATGTTTTCTGGTCTTCGCCCAGGTGCTTCTCATCACACCATCACCATCAGTGCGTGTACTTCGCTGCCGTTTGCCAGTCATCTGTGCTGTTTGTCTGCCAGTATTTTCAGCACTCTCACAATGTGTTAGTCACTCCATGTTCGCCGTGGTTCTCGTGTGTCCTTGAAGCGATGTTGGCTCTGGGGCGCACCTGTGGCTAACACATCTCCTCTCATTCGTTCTCTTGGTGATGCCGGCTCCCGAACGCCATCAGTAAGTGTGTTTGTGTTTTTTGTACGTCTTCACCTTTTTGGGAATTGTCTGTCATTCTATATTAAATGTGCTGTGGTGAACCCTGCACGTAAATCATCGTTATTTCATGCTCCCTCTCCGTGCCCTGCATAAGAGCACACAGAGAAGGAGGATTTACGTGTAAATAACGAGGATTTACACAAGGATTTATGTGTAAGATTCACCACAGCACATGTATTGAACATAAAGACTGATCCCAAAAGGTGAAGACTTACAAAAATACACAGAAACACAAATAGTAGGCGTTCAGGGCCGACATCGCCCAGTGAACATAGAGAGGAGACGTGTTAACCACTGTTGTGCCCCAGAGCCAACATCGCTACAAGGTGCGCAACAGAACCACGGCTGTGTGGAGTCGCTAAAATGTCGTGATAGTGTTGGCAATATTGGCTGGCTGACAACACGGCAGATGATGCACACAAAACATGAACAGCTGACTGTCACTGAGTCTGACGAGCTAGGCACAATGCCCACTCAGCACGGCTCAAACCTATACGGTCTGATGCCCCCAGATTCTTCATTATCATCCCATTCTTTGGAACTATAATCGCCTGAAGATTGGACAACACAAACCAATTCCAGACTACATGTGCTGGAACCATCGTCGATGTTTCAACCACTTCCATCCTGTGTGTGCAAAGGGCAGCCAAGCACTGTGTTACATCAATGATGTTACAATACGGCTGGGGGGTTTCCAGCCACTGACGCAATGGGTGACGTGGTGCTCATGAAAACGTCAGCTATTCACATGAAAAAAAGCCTGTTTGACTTAGAACTGCACAGACCAACTTATTTTGTCATATTGCATTATGTGTTAAAAAATTAGAGGAAGTCAAAAACGTGTCATCAGCACTTTAATCCTTTTGTCTGGATTGCAACAATGCAAAAAAGCAGATGGGAAAAAGGATTCCACACAGAACTCCAAAAAATTTCAACACCCTCAATATTAGCTAAAACGCAATTTGAAAGAAATATCTGAAATCAATTACTTCCTGTAAAAGTCACCAAGTTTCTTTTATTTAACCTATATTTATACAGGGTAGTTCCACTGAGAGGCAATCTCTGTTTTTCAAGGACACCCTGTTCACAGTCACACCAGGAAGCTGCCCAGAACAACCCCAGACTGACCTGTGGCCACTGAGCAGCTGGGGTTAAGGAAGGTGGGGCAAGCACTGCTATGTTATCTGCCCAACCCAGATCTGATCCTGCTGGTCCAGGGATCAAACCTGCAACCCTCCATTCACCAGTCCACATCCCTAACCATTAGGCCACCAAGTTTCTTACACCTCTCTAGTGGCATTTTGGACCATCACTCTTTGGCCAAATGCTCCAGGTCTCTCAGATAGGAAGGCTTCCTTAAAACCGTTGTTTTGAGATCTCGCCACAGGCGATCTGTGTGAAATAGATGTCAGTATGGTACCATACAACACAAAGATTATGTCAACTTTAACAGCTTGAAAATCTGTTTTGGATAATGCTAGCACCTTTAAAATGAGTTTAATTAGAAATTAAGGAGTATCACATACAGTATCTGAAATGCAAATGTTTCTGACAGTTTTGAAAAGGCAACAATTTTGTATTTTTTGAATGGTTTCTATAAAAAAAAACTGGAATACTAAAGAATTTTCAATAGCAACAGTTGACTTGCATTGGTGGTTCATCATCTGACAGCAATGCATGGGTGCCAATATTTTGTTGGGACTGTAGGTTTACAAACATTTAAAAAGCACACTACATTAATGACAAGTGAAAAACTTAGGCATTTTTAAAGAAGGACTCACTGACCAGCAGCATTAAATGTGATATTTGTTGAATTGACTTTAAAAGGCCTGTACCTTTGGTTTCTGAAAGATGACCTCCAACTTTCAATCCTTTGGTTTGCAGCTGAGGTGCCATACATATGACTGTGTGATCCTGCAAAGTCATCTATATGCTCTGATCTCAATGCACAGCGAATAACTACCATTGTGCCATTTTCTGTGCCACAGTCCATACGAAGCTGTGCTGGAAGTTGACCAAACTGTAATACAGACATCATGTAATGCTTTGCAATGGTCACTGGATCATTATTAGAGCTTCCACAGCTAAGCCACATAACTTTCCTGGAAAATCCGTCCACAAAGGCACTAATGGCAACACCGAAGGGTTTGAGCTTATCATATCCATCTACATGCCACACTTGATTTGGTCCTTCTTCAAAGTAGCCTCGTCGAACAAACCTGCATTTACAGCGAAGCTGAACACCAGATGGATCTAGTCTAGGAAACATGCACATCATACCATTTCTTGTAATTGTCAGGGAATGCTTTTGTTGCAATATCTGCCACATAGCTCTGTAACCTACAAGCTGACCTGGGCCTCTCAGCTCTTGTGTAACAGTGGCATGGACAATGTCATTAGGAGCATCCTCAATTCTTCTAGTCAGTCCAGCATCCTTGAGCCTCCTCTTTAATGTGTTCAGGCTCATACAAATGTTGTGCTTTGTTGCAAGAAAATCAAGGATCACTTCATATGTGTGGCTCTCTGAGAAGTATTTGTGGATGAGGCCTGTGATGCCATCTGACACTGAAAGGAAAAGAAAAAAGGGTCATTATAAAAATGGGAATCCACAAATGCAGATCTTAACTACAAACCAAAAAAACTACTTCTAGCATACAAAAATGAAGAACTGTTTAACAGTGAAAAATATAAATATAAAATCTCAATGTGTGCTTGAATCAAGGCTATAAAATGCTCAAAGAATATGGACATGGAATTAGACTTACTACTAACTGTCAGCTAGCACAAATCAAAACAGGCCAAAGGGAAGTTGTAGTTTAGTCTAATGTTTATTTGAAAGGAACTTCCCATACTAATGAACATTAATACAGAAGTAAGTATGTCAGATTTAGCAATACTGCTAATTTGCATCTGTAGTCCCCCGGCGGGTCACAAAAACACAAAAATCATACACGAGAAGAACAACTGCAATAAAACTGTACAAAGTGGACATACTAAAGTGCAAGCGTTAAGGTGTTACAAAGCAAAACATTCAAATGTCACACAAGTGAAGTGCTGTGTATGCGTACACACACACATGCACCCAAGCACCTCACAGCAACAACAAACGACAGCAGCAAACAAGAGGCGGGGCATATGTGTGTGATGCATGGGCACATGTGTATATATATATATATATATATATATATATATATATATATATATATATATATATATATGCTGCAGAGCAACCACTAGTTATGGGTACAGTTTTGGTTGTTTAAAAGCCAATTTTTACAAGCATCTTAAAAGTATTTAGTGTGGTACGTTCTCTGATAGCAGGTTTTATGTTACATCAGATCTTGGTGCCCCTCATTGGTAGCACAGATTGAGCAAATGTGGTGCATCTGTAGGGGAGCTCACAGTCTCCTCTAGTGATTGCGCTGGTGGTTGTACCGGTGACGGTTTTCAGTTTAACAAAATTAGAAATTGTGTCCCTGGCTATATAGCAGATTGTTATAGACATGTCACTATAAAGCATATCTTTTTGTCCAAGAATCATTACTACACTTAAAACATATTACTGTTCATAGTACCTGTCAGTTCAAGCCTTCATGTTTGTGCATTCCCATTTCTGGGCCATCACAGCATGCAGAAACGTTAACATATCAAATCTTAAAGCAACCCACTATTCTACTATTTAACAAGCATATCCCTCAGCTGTGAAACAGTAGCACCTGTGCCAGTCATACGAGAGGGGCTGAAAAGTTCATAGGCTGAATAAGAAGGAGTTATGTCTTTGAGGAGCAAGAAGAGAGCTTCTATACCGCAGGGATCAAAGTGCTGCCACACCGATGGAAGAAATGTTTGGACCAAAGGAGAGACTGTGTTGAAAAATAAACCACATTTGGTCAAATTTGACCACTGCATCACGGTCAGCCTATGAACTTTTAAGCTCCCCCTCATACACTGTAGAGTAGCTAGAAGCCACTTTTGACAAGCATGTCACATGGCTTTTACTTGTTGGGGTTAAAAAAAAATAAGAATAAAAAGTGTGTGGCTAGACAATATGTAAAACTTGCTATGACTGATATTCATGGTGTAAATTATTCATTACCAGTGCAAAATAATGCATACAAGCATCTGAATGTGAGTGCTAAATTCTCAACTTTGAATACAGCGCTTACCATTCTCTATAAAATGTACCAAGACTTGAATGTTACTTCCACGATAGCCACAAAAACTTCGACATATCCCTCCAGCTGGATTCCACAAAATGGACAATACATTGCCTGGAGGAGAGATACAACGTGAATGTTTTTGACATTGAGATTTAAAAAAAAACTGAATGAAAAGAATTCTTTATGTCAGTCACCATAACACATTATACTACACAAAACTCAAATCTACACACCTACTTATTTCAGTAGGCCATACTCCATGATTATTGCCGACAGAAAGAATACCACATAAATTAACATATTTCATATTTTATATTTCATTTTTTTAAGTCCATAAACCTACTAATAGTGTGTCGTGTGTCATTTTTTTAATTCAGTACATATTCAAAAAAAAGTTTAAAAAACTATTTTATACATAGCAAACAACATGACACTTTTCACAGGCTAGCTACATACACCAACACACATCTGCAATGTTATTCATGGGATCAGAACAAATCAGCACATTCCAAAAACACTTACCTATTATCTTTTAACCCCCACACCACCAAGAATTTACCTCTTCTGTTATGAGTCTGAGTGCGGTGTCTTCACCGAGCTCAGACTCTTTTTTTTTTTTCCACAGTATTTTTTATTGAACCTTTTTTTTTTACAAACATGGCACAATCAATCAGACACTAACATAAAAGTAATTTAAAAATTAAAAAGAACAATAACAAAAAAAATGTGTAATAAAAACAACAACAGCCATTAACAAACACAAGTCAACAACAATGCTCTTCTGTTTAGTCTAGGTAATCTGACATGATTGCTTAACCCAGGAGACAGACACTGACATGAGTAGAGTGATTTGACAATTATTTATTAACCCAGAGTGGTTTGGTGAGTGTGTGAATGTGTAGGTGAGTGCAGTGTAGCCTGGCAGCTGGAGCTGAGCGGGTCTTGCTGCGACCTGGCAACCCTGGAACACACAAGCACAAGGGATTAATGCGGCTCATTGTAATGGAGAACTGAGACTTGTGCTGCTTACTTGCAGGTGCCGCTGCGAGACTCCTGTCGGCTCCGTGACTTGGCGTGGCTTGGTGCAGGTGGCGCTTGGCGCTGTGAGGGTGAGGAGGAGATCCGAGGAGGAGGAGGTGACGTCCCGTTATCTGGGGAGATGAGTCCGCCGCCAGGGAGGTCCACCTGTGCACAGGGGAGAATACTTTGACAGGGTAAGTTTTGCTGTGGCTTACGTGACGTGGCTTGACGAGAAGACTTGGAATTAGCTCTGGCTTGAGGTCGTGTCCTTGACACGATGCGTAGCAAAGACGACAGACGATTCCGTGCCGAGCAGTCAGAAGCACCGGCTTTTAAGGCCTGCTGATTGCTGGTGGCAGGTGTATGCGCAGCTGGGACTAATGACAGCCCACCGGCCGCCATGACAGTACTCCCCCCTCTAGAGGTGCCTCCAGGCACCTGCCCTATCCTACCTGGATGTGCCCGATGGAAATCGCGGATGAGCTGCTTGTCAAGGATCAACGCTGGGCAAATCCAGGAGTGGTGCTCAGTGCCAAATCCCTCCCAGTCCACCAAATACTGAAGACCCCGGCCCCACCGGCGGACATCTAAGATGGCAGTCACCCCCCAAGCTGGGTGGCCGTCGACCATCCTCGGGGGGGAAGGAGCCGCGGGGGGCAGGCACAGAGGATCGGAGATGTAGGGCTTGACCTGGGAGACATGAAAGGTAGGGCAGATGCGCATGGAAGGGGGAAGAGCTAGGCGCACAGACACTGGGTTAATGATGCGTGAAATCACATAAGGACCGATGAAGCGCTTTGTCAGCTTACGCTTCTCGGCCGGCACATTGATATTTTTGGTAGACAACCAAACCGGTTGACCCACCTAATAGTCCGGGGCGGGCCTCCTGTGGCGGTTGGCCACCTGGATATTGCATTCCGTGGTCCTGAGGAGGGCTCTGCGAGTGATAGTCCAGATCTGACGGCAACACCTGGCATGGGCCTGAACCGAAGGGACAGCCACCTCCTTCTCCTCATCCAGGAACAGTGGTGGATCATACCCCAGAGACGCTTTAAACGGGGACATCCCCATCGCTGAGGACACCGTGGCATTGTGTGCGTACTCGATCCAGGGCAGGAACATACTCCAGGAAGAGGAGCAAGAGGAGATGACACAGCGGAGCACAGCCTCCAGCTCCTGATTGGCCTGCTCACACTGGCCGTTGCTCTGTGGATGATAACCAGACAAAAGACTTGCTGTGGCCCCCAACACCATGCAAAATGCCTTCCATACCTGGGACACAAACTGTGGGCCTCGATCCGAGACAATATCAGCAGGGATGCCATGAAGACGGTCCACATACTGCACCAGAAGATTCTCCGTCTCCCGCGCTGAAGGCAACCCCCGGAGAGGCACAAAATGGGCTGCCTTGGAGAAGCGGTCCACTATCGTCAGGACCAAGGTGAAGTGGTCCGAGGGGGGCAGGCCGGTCACAAAGTCCAGAGCCACATGGGATCAGGGGCGGGAAGGGACCGGCAGAGGATGGAGAAGACCTGCCGAGGGGGAAGATGACGATTTCCCGGTGGCGCATTGAGCACAGGCCCAGACATAGCTGGTAACATCCTTCCTCAACCCTGGCCACCAGAAGGCTCTCTGCAGCAGGTCGATCATGCGACTGATTCCTGGATAGCACGCCAACTTAGACGCGTGACCCCATTGGATGACCTCGCTCCTGACCGAAGGGGGAACAAACAAACGTTCCGGGGGACCCCCACTCGGGTCGGGCTCAGTTTCCTGCGCTCTCCTGACCCTGTCCTGGATCTCCCACGCGAGGGCGCCCACCATGCAGGATGACGGCAGGATGGCCTCCTCCTGATCCCCGACGGTCTTTGCCTCAAACTGCCTGGAGAGGGCGTCTGACTCGCCATTCTTGCTCCCTGGCCGGTAGGTGATCGTAAAGTTAAACCGGCCGAAGAAAAGAGACCAGTGGGCCTGGCGGGCGTTCAGCCATTTAGCCGTCTGAAGATACTCCAAGTTTTTATGATCCGTCCAGACGACGAATGGCTGGGCAGCCCCCTCCAACCAGTGCCTCCATTCCTCCAGGGCGAGCTTCACAGCCAGCAGCTCCCTGTCACCGATGCAGTAATTCTTCTCAGCAGGTGTTAGGCGGGGGGAGAAGAAAGCACACGGCCGGATCCTTCCATCCACCGGGGAGCGTTGGGAGAGGACCGCCCCAACTCCAGAGTCCTAGGCGTCCACCTCCACTAGGCACTGCAGGGCCGGGTCCACCTGGGTCAGGACGCGGGCAGAGGCAAACTCCTCCTTCAACCTCCCGAATGCTGCAGCTGCTTCCACACTCCAACGAAAGGGGGTCTTGGGGGATGTGAGGTTGGTCAGGGGGCGGGCGATGATCCCAAAGTTCGGCACAAATCGGCGATAGAAGTTGACGAATCCCAAGAAGCCCTGCAACTGCTTCCTGGATATGGGCGTGGGCCAATCCACCACCGCCTTGACCTTGGCCGGGTCGGGGAGCACCTGATTGTGTGTGATAATGAATCCCAAAAAGGACATCTTGTCAGTGTGAAACTCACACTTCTCGGTCTTGACAAACAGCTGATTCTCCAGGAGGCGCTGCAGGACCCGTCTCACATGCACCTGGTGTTCTTCCAACGTGTGTGAGAAGATCAGGATGTCATCCAAGTACACAAACACGAAGGAGTTCAGGAAGTCCCGGAGGACGTCATTAATTAATCGCTGGAAGACGGCCGGCGCGTTGGTTAACCCAAACGGCATCACCAAGTACTCAAAGTGGCCGCTTGGGGTCCGGAACGCCGTCTTCCACTCGTTGCCCTCCTTAATGCGCACCAGGTGGTAAGCATTACGGAGGTCCAGCTTCATGATGATGCAGTCAGAAGCACTGGATTTTAAGGCCTGCTGATTGCTGGTGGCAGGTGTATGAGCAGCTGGGACTAATGACGGCCCACCGGCCACCATGACATAATCTATTAGCGACCGGGGGTCGCTTGTCATTTGTTTTGTTTTTGTTATACTTTTGCGTTTGAAATAAAGTATCTATCTATCTATCTATCTATCTATCTATCTATTACATAAGAATACATAATATACATTCACCAACTTGGAATTTGCAAGGTCCACACATATCATTCACCTTCTTCTTCAGAAGTTATGTTTAATTTCTTTACATAATCAATGAAAGGTCTCCATATATTCTCAAACACCTTTGAAACCTTTGATTTCAATATATATGTTATTCTTTCTAGTGGAAGGTTTGTTAACATCTGTCTTAACCACTGAGTCGCATCTGGTCTATGAGTCTTTTTCCACAGTAGTGCAATACATTTTTTGGCATTAAGCAAACCGAAGTCTATGAATGCTCTCTCACTCTTATTAAAGTTATGTTTTTCTGGATACAGACCCAACAAAAACAGTTTAGGGTTCAATGTGAATTGTTTTGAAATTATTTTTTTCAATTGTTACCCTCACCTCTTCCCAAAACATTCTGATTTTTCTACATTCCCATAAACAGTGAAATAGGGTTCCTTTACTTTCCATACATTTTGTGCATGTATCTGGTACGTTTTTGTTATATCTATTTAATTCCACTGGTGTAACATACATCCGCATTAACCATTTAAAATGTATCAGTTTAAGATGTATATTTATTGATTTGGTTTGAGCTCCTGCACAAGCCATTTTCCATTGTTCCTCTGAAATTTCAATTTGCAGGTCTTCTTTCCAGTAATTCAGTCTTTTCTGTGAGTTTTCACTTGAGAATAGTGTCAATGAGTTATAAAACTCTGAAATAATACCCTTTCTCTTACTATCTTTGATCAAATTTTTTTCCAAAGATGAATAAGTAGGTCAGATGAGAGCATTATTTCGATTTGATCGAATAAAATTTCTAAGCTGAAGATATTTAAAAAAGTGTGTTCTATTAAGATTGAATTTAATCCTCAGTTCTTCAAAAGACATTATGTTATCCGAGTGTGACAAATATAAGTCTTGAATCTTTTGAATCCCTTTTAAATTCCATACTTTAAATACAATATCTGCTCTCCCTGGTGTAAAATATTGATTACCCCATATTGGGCTAAATTGTGACAGTGAGTGTGGTTCTTTTAAATATTTTTTGGTTTCACACCATATTTTGATCATGTGCTTTACAATTGGATTTTTAACTTGTTTCTGTATTTTTTTAGCTGAGTCTGAGTATATGAATAAGGGAAGAGGTAAAGGTAAATTGTATGATTCCATTTCAGTCCAGTGAGGAGGATCATTTGATAAAAAATAATATGTCATAGACCTCATTTGTGCTGACCAGTATTACAACATAAAGTTTGGACATTTCAGACCTCCACAATCAAATGGTAAATATAGTAAGGACAAACGTAATCTAGCCTTCCTATTGTTCTATGTAAATTCCACTAACTTTTTTTTTTTTAATTCTTGAGAATAGATATGAAGGTGGTGGTAAAGGAATGTTTTGAAATAAAGTATTTTTGGTAAGATATTACTTTTAAGTATATTAATTGTCCTGATCATCGACATTGGTAGTGACATCCATCTCTGAAGTAACTCATTAATATCTGTCATTAAGGCTTCATAGTTGGCATTGGCGACTGATTCTAGCTTAGGCAAAATTTGAATTCCTAAATATTTAAACTGATTTACAACATTGAATTGGTTTACCTCAGGAGCTGGGTGATTTCTCTGGGTCTCATTTAGCATTAATATTGAAGATTTTGTTTTGTTTATTTTATATCCTGATATATCCCCAAAGTTCTTTATTAAATTTAACAAGGTCGGAATTGATTTTTTAAAATTCGACATAAACAAAATTATGTCATCAGCATACAGGGAGATTTTATGTTCTGTTGGTCCTACTTTAATTCCATATATTTGTGGATGTAAACGTACTGCCATCGCTAAAGGTTCAATTGCCATAGTAAACAATAAAGGTGAAAGTGGACAGCCTTGTCGACATCCTCTATTGATTTATATTGATTTTGAGATATTGCTGTTTGTTAAGATTTCTGCTGTTGCATTAATGTATATTATCTGGACCCATTTTATGAAATTATTTCCAAGTCCAAACCTTTGTAGGACTTCAAAAAGACAGGGCCATTCGACCCTATCAAAGGCCTTTTCGGCATCCAATGATAGGAGAGCTGTATCCGGTGCTTCTTTATTGGAATAAATAATATTAAATAGTCTTCTTACATTATGGAAGCCTTGTCTTCCCATCTGCCCCAGCCTTGGATGCGCTCTGCAGAGCGTGCCCAAATGCCAAGTCACGTTTCGTTACCTTATGTGTAATGACAATAAAGTTGAATCTCAATCTCAATAAAGCCATTCTGATCTCAGTTAATAATATTTGGTAATATTTCTTGTAGTCGTTTTGCTAAAATTTTACAGATTATTTTAAGATCAGCATTTAATAGGCTTATTGGTCTCATGTTTTCACATTTATTAGGGGGTTTACCTGGTTTTGGCAACAGTATAATTAAGGCATTATTCATGTATGGTGGTAAATTATCATTTTGAAATGCTTCTAAAACCATTTCCAAAAGTGGTTTTATTAATTTATTCTTAAATTTTTTATAGAGGTCAACTGGAAGACCATCTGGTCCTGCTCTTTTTCCTGATTTCATATTATCAATGACTTGCCCAACTTCTTCTTGACTAATTTTAGACTCCAGTATCTCCCTGTTTTCATTTGGAATACATGGTATAGATAATCCACCCAAAAACCCATTTAGTTTTGTTAAGTCAGTTTCATTTTTTGTATCATATAGTTTTTCATAATAATCTCTAAAGGCACTATTAATTTCTAAAGGATCTATAACTACCTGTCCGTTACTTATAATACTGGTAATTGGTGTTTTAGATTCTAATTGTTTAATCTGCTATGCCAATAATTTTTCTGATTTTTTACCTTGTTCATAAAAAGTTTGCTTCAATCTTAGAAGACTCGAGGCAGCTCTATTCGCTGATTTTTTTTTTTGTCATATTCAGCTCTTAGAATCAGTAATTCATTCTCTAACTGTGGGTTACTTCCTCCATACACCTTTTCTTGAAGAATTTTTATTTTACGTTCCAATTGGACTCTCTCCTCTCGGGTCTTCTTAGATTTTGAACCTGTAAAACTAATAATATACCCCCTAATAAAAGCTTTGAAAGCATCCCACTTTATACATGCTGTTGTTTGTGTAGTATTGATATCAAAAAACTCATCTATCTGTTTTTCTATGTCTTTAACAAATTCCTCATCCTGAAGCCCGAGCTCAGACTCTTAATTTATTTTTGAGTATTTTATGTCAGTTATTATTTTGTCAGTTGTGTTTATATCTTGGTGTTGACATGTGTGCCCTTTCTCCTTTTCCAGACACTGTCACGGGTGGTCCTCGCTGACCACTAATGAGACGCTATAGGCCAGCCGGTGAGTTTGTATATTTATTAATAAAGACAAGGATGACAAAGTAAACCGCCACATGGGGTGAAAACAAGAACGATGACTACCGTACTGACACAGTGATAAATAAACATAAGCTAAGGTAGAAACTTACAGGACTCGGAGAATAACAGGATGACTGGAGCCGGACGTAGGGACTCCAGCCGAACGCTGTACAAGAGCAACGTCCATCGGATGTGTGAGGTCGCAGCCCGGAGTAACCGCAGCTGCTCCCCTAAATAGGGCAAGGGATTAATCAGCTGATGAGGGCATCATCTGCTGAATTAAACCCAGCTGTCATTGCTGAGCTCCGCTCTGACAGCTGGAAGCTCCACAGGGACGCTGTCAAAATAAGAGCTCTGGGAAACTACAGAAATAACCACAGGCTGGAAGGGAAATACCGCATGACCTAAGCACAGATGAGATCAGCGCTCAGACCACGACAGACACTCCCACCATCCACTCACTGTCTGTTCCCCAGCCATCTCAGCTGTGAGTGGTTGTGTAATTAGGTCACTTGCCCACTCATTTGCCCACACCTGCTGCTCATCTGTGTCATGTTGTCAGCTATTTGAGCCCTTCCAGTTATTTTCTCACTGTGGCAGTCTTGACGCAACTAAATTGTCTCCTCGTCACCTCCAGAGCGATTTCGGTTCTGGAGTGCATTCCCTGTAAGTAGTCTTTGTTTGTATTTTTCTGTTCTCTGCAGAGTTTTGGATTTTTTGTTTGCCTGGGTAAATAAATGTCACTACTGCAGTCCAGCACATGGGTCTGTCTCTCTGCCCCTGAGAGGCCATTCATGACATCTTCTTAAAGATTTTTTTTTAAATAAACTTCAACTAAAATGAGACTGAGTGCGGCAATGTTTACAAATCTTAGTTGTCTTCTTATTTTGTTTTTAGGAAACTTATTTTGGTCACTTTTTACAGTGTCTCAACATCACTTCTGGATTGACGTCATTTTGTCTCTGGTCCCTCACTTAATTGTCCCCCCCCCCCCCGGTTTGGTTTTGCAATGCATTTTTGAATTTACTGTTGCTTTGAGTTTTTGCAGCACATTTTTGAATTTGCTGTTGCTTTGAGTATTTGCAATGCATTTGAGCTCTCAGGGCCACCGTACACACTGCTGAGATTCCAGCAACCTGAGGAGAGAAGAGAGAAGGAGGATTAGGCTTGAGTTTAATTTAAAGAGCTCGACCACAATTGACAGCAGCAATACCCAACGGTCCAGCGCTGGAGCATTTACAAACTGGTTCCTTTATACGCTGGCAGCAAGGAACCAGCAGGTGCGTCCACTCACGCAGGTGCACTGATGGCATGCGTAGCCCGGAGACAGACAAGGATTCTCCCACAGGAGGGAAGGGGGCGCGCACTCACCCGATCATCACAGTAAAGGCCTTTACTGCAGCTGTCTTCAGTTGTTGCTTGTTTGTGGGTTTTTCTACCTTAAGTTTTGTCTTAAGAAAGTGAAATGCTGCTGGACTGGGTTGAGATCTGGTGATTGACTTGGCCTTTGCCGAATATTTCAGTTCAATAAACACTAGTGAACCAGCACCACTGAAAGCCATGCATGTCCATGCATCATACCACTTCCACCATGTTTTACAGAAGATGTGGTGTGCTTCAGATCATGAGTCATTCCAAGCCTTCTCCATACATTTCTCCCATCATTCTTGTACAGGTTGAGCTTGGTTTCATCTGTCCAAAGAATGCTGTTCCAGAATTTCCACCGTCTCTCCACTGGATTTCTTCTTTTTTTAGCCTAAGGATGGTCTGTTTCACTTCCACTGAGAGCTCCTTTGACTACATGTTGTGGGTTCACAGCAACAGCTTCTTAAATGCCACAACAGGAATCAACTCCAGACCTTTTACTGCTTGATTGATAATGGATTAACAAAGGAATAGTCATTGTAGTCCATGAAATCACTTTAAAGTCAATTGTCCAATTACCTTTGAGTCCCTGAACTCAGGAGATTTTGTATTAAAAAGGTTGCAATTTCTAAACCGTAACTCCAATTTGGATGTGAATATGCTCAAATTAAAGCAGAGTGTCTGCACTTAAAACCATATAATTTCCATCTGACTACAGATGGAAATTATCTGACTACAGATGGAAATTAGTGAGAACACTATAATCTGGATGAGAACATCTTTACCCTGTGTTTAATGTTTGTTTTTTTTCTGTACATGGTCCCTGACAAATAAACCAATAAACTAAAAAAAAACCCTGTTGATTACATAACTGTTTCTTGAATATGTTTGGTAAACAAGTGTCCAAATATACGTATATGGACCCAACTGTACCTCAATAAAAATCATTCACTTGTTTCACCTGTTGTCCTCGTGTGCCATGTCCTGTGATCAGGTCCAAACCTTGGTTTTTCATGACAGCAACCAAAATAATTCATACTCATCTACCGACTAGCAACCAAGTCAGAGGCAGGGTGTCAAGAAATGTTTTGTGTTGATACAGAAGGCGCTCAAAGAAATTACTTTTTAAAAATAGAATTAAGGTTACTTAGTCAATGAACATCTTCTGTGAACACATACATTAAAACCCATTCATGATCTACACTACTGTTCAAAAGTTTGGGGTCACCCAGACAATTATTTTGTGTTTTCCATGAAAAGTCACACTTACGGTATTTACCACCATGAGTTGTAAAATGAATAGAAAATATAGTCAAGACATTGACAAGGTTAGAAATAATGATTTGTATTTGAAATAATAATTTTTTCCTTCAAGCTATGCTTTCGTCAAAGAATCCTCCATTTGCAGCAATTACAGCATTGCAGACCTAACATGATTGCACAAGGTTTTCTAATCATCCATTAGCCTTCTGACGCAATGAGCAAACACATTGTACTATTAGAACACTTGCTGGAAATGGGCCTCTATACACCTATGTAGATATTGCACCAAAAACCAGACATTTGCAGCTAGAATAGTCACTTGCCACATTAGCAATGTATAGAGTGTATTTCTGATTAGTTTAAAGTTATCTTCATTGAAAAAAAAGTGCTTTTCTTTCCAAAATAAGAAAATTTCTAAGTGGACCCCAAACTTTTGAACGGTAGTGTATTTAATTGGTTAATTGAGTGAACTTATTGTTTCTTCTTTTTTTTTAAGTTGAGCATGTTGACCTAACAGAGGAAGAGCACCTAGATGGAAGACACTCTATTGAATAGGTCAGGGTTGAAATCTGTCTTTGCTGCATTTGTTGCAGTACTACCTAAAAATCAGATATGTTGGCTGAAGTAGCTTTCTAAGGGCATAGAAGATCAAATACGTCAAGTACAGGAACAAAGCATTGCAGGGGTTTGAACTCTTCTCGAGGGAGGTTGGCTGATTTGAAATGATGAAAATATCAAAGTTTGAAGTGTGAGCTGAAGTGGTAAAGAGAATGAAAAAAGGAGAATTGAAGAAGAGTGCAGATTTTGGGTCAGCCCTACAGAGCTTTTGAACAGAAGCCAACCCAGACAGAGCACACAGAGCAGACACACAGATTCTACAAATCCCTGGATTATGTGAAGAATACTTTTGTACTTGAACAGAGCCTGCTGGTCTTTGAATTGGAGCTTGGATCCATTCACATTAGCAGCAGTTAGGATTACTATTAAAACATTGGCTATAACATGCCCAGCAGCACTATAATTGTATTAAAACTCTGTGAGCAGTTGAACTTTTTTCAGGGAACCCAACCCAAATACCAAAATTGTCATTCCCCAATCCTGATATTTCATCTGGCCCATGCACATAACCCATGAACTGACAGCAATCCCAGTCTCCATAATCAAATAAGAGCAATGGTTTACATCTGTTGCAGGATATCTTGGTCAAATTTGGTGTTTGGCATGTGGGCCTCTAGAGCCTCATGTCTGTTTTGTCTGGGCCACAGGAAGGCCAGAAGACCATATCAGTGGCACAAGTGGTCCACATCTGGGTGCTGTATGGAAAGTTTGAACCCCCATGTTGCTTGTTTGTTTCTTTTTTCAAGCAGCAGTTATTGCTTTTACTGTCACTTCAACTTTTTGGACAATTTATTCACAAAAAATGACAAAAATATAAAAAAAAAAATCTTACAAATTTATGGCAAAAAAAGGCTGCAGATTTAGCATCAAAAAGTTGCAGATTTATGATTAATAATATCAAAGTTTCAACAGAAGCATTGCAAAGTTGCATGTAAAATGTCACAATTGATAAGGGAAATTTGAAATTTATATGGAGAAAAGTTTCAAAATCATGAGAAAATTTACTAAAAAAGCTTCACTTTTTCACTAAACACGATTACAGTTTAGAGATTTGGGATGATGGGAGTTGTTGTCGGCTAGTCATTTAAACAAAAACTAAATATTACTCTGTTCAGATATGACAGCTGACAACTTTAATTATGTGGAAAGTTATCATTTACAGTAAATTGATATATGTAATTTGTGGCAAAATTTGATCAGGATCAAAAGATAATTTCGCTCTTGCTATTCATTTCAAAGGAATTTTTTTTTGATTTAAAGTCCCTTATTGTCGCCCATGACAGACTGCTATGATGGTGATGGTGTTGATGCAGAAGTAGAGGGGACGTGACTGAGGCTCTCTAGTACATCTGACCTAGCATCGTGGATCACCTACCTGCCCTGGGTAGAGTATGTGCACAATTCTGCCACTTCTGCTGCCACAGGGTTCTCCCCATTTAAGGCGTCACTGGGTTACAATCCTGTCCATCACTGAGGAGGAGATTGCCATTCCCAGATGTGGCCGGTTTTGGAGGAACATCAAGGTGGTGCTGCTCTGTATGTGGGACGAAAACATCAAGTGGGCCAACAGGAGCAGGACTTCTGCCCCTACCTACAAAATAGGTGATAAGGTATGACTGTACTCCAAGAATTTTCCTCTAAAGACGGACAGTAAGAAACTCCCTCCCTTTTGTGTTGGTCCCTTTGTCATCAGTGGTGTGGTGAACCCCTTCCTCTCTGTGGCTCAGCTTGCCATCCTCTCTCTATATTAACCCTGTTTTTCATGGTCTCCAGGTTGTGCCTGTTTTCTCCAGCTTCGTCTCTCCTCCATCCAAGCCTCCACCGCTACCCAAGATGGTTGATGGGGGGTTAGTGTATGCGATGAACCGCATCATTGATGCTCACCATCGGGGCCAGGGAATACAGTTTCTTGTAGAGTGGAAGGATTACGGGCCAGAAGAGAGGTCATGGATCCCAAGGTTCCATGACCGCTCTTTGCTACCACCAGATTCAACCATCGGCACCCCAAAAAGTCTCGAGTGATGCCAGGAGGCGTTTCTTGACAGGGGGGTACTGTTAGGGTTCCTGTGTGCGCTGTGTCCCTGCCTTTCTCTCTCCCTCTGATTAGACACTTTTCCTGCAGCTTTATACACCACCTGCTGTCAATCAGAGAGGCCTTTAAATAAGACGCTCTCCCTCCACTCTGCCTGGTTGCATTAGAACCCCAACCAGACGATATCCTTGCCTTGCTACTTTTCTACCTTGTATTATTTTACCCTGTCTTGTCTTGTTTTTTGATGTTTGCTTGCCTTAGACCCTGTGCCTGCCTGTTGTCTTGGAGTACTGACTGCCTTATATTCACCTACTGTGCTCTGACCCCTGCCAGCTCTTGGATTCTCGATCTTGCCTTATGGACTGGATCAGTTGGCTCCTGGATTGTGCACACTTCCCTATCTCCCCAAGTAAGTTGACTTACCACCATTTATCTTCACTGTCACCTTCACTCCCACTCTCAGGCCTGGCCCACCTGCTCCCAGTTCCCTTCAGGAACCCTGCACCACAGCCCCTGCTCTGGAGGATCCACAACCAGGTTACATGCTCTCCTGTGCTGGAGGATTATCAACCAGGTCCAAGCTTCCCTCACCAGAAGTATCTGTAAGCATAATAGGCAATATTTATCATGTCATCACTACTTTCCCTTATACTCACCCTTGTCTCTGCTGTCCTCCCTAAAGGGTTGCCAGAGCTTCACTGCACTATATTATTTTGGACAATTATTGTTAATAAAGATCATTGTTTTAGACTACTTAGTGTCTCCTTCCATCTTGCTTTTGGGTTTTCATCTCAAATCTCGTCAGAATTTAGGAAAAAGGCTTCAAATTTACAGTAAGAGCTGTGAATTAATGGGAATAAAGTTTTGTTTTGTTTTTTTTTTCAAAAAAGATACTTGCAATAAACACAAATTTGCACAGAAAAAGTTGAAAATGTACAACAGAAAAATTTGCAAATTCTGAAAATTTGAGAGCAAAACAAATATTTGATTTAGAATAAAAACTTGCAATTTGACAAAAACAAGTCTTACATTTGCAAGTATTAATAGTAGCAAACTTATGACAAAAAAAATTCAAAAAAACTGACAAATCTAATGACAAAAATAATACTTTTCATAAAAAAAAATCAGAAAAACATTGAAAGTTTCGAGGTGGGAAAAGTACAGATTTACGAGTAAAAGAGGATTTCTAAGACATAAGCGTAATATAAAAGGAAAATATACTTTGCAGCTTCATGCAGATTTTTCTGGCAAAAAGAATTGGCTTAAAATGTCTCTTTTCATAATAAAGGTTAAAGACCCCTGGTATTAAGAATGGGAGTGTGATGTCACCTCATAGAAAAACCCCAAGGAATTGTGGGAAGAGTGTTCTGGCTGTCTGTGATTAGTAGTGAGCAACAAATGCGGTTGAGCTGAAGTTTTTGAGAGGGTTGCTTCAGTCTGTTATTTATCTTTTTTTAATTTTTATTATTTATTCAGATAAAAATAACACTGGATATGCTATTCAAACATAGGGAATGTAAATATACATATAAAACGTCATACAAAATCCAGGATGACACATGGAAGTGAAAACACTTATTTCCAATGTGGTCTTTTCAATCACATTATTATTCATCCGAATACCATGCAACGTTAGAATGGGGAAGTTTTGCTGCATTATCAAATGCAACAACTGCTCTCACGACTGGTATGGAAAAAGACTGATAACGGCATACGCTTTTTTAACTTCCCGAATTAGAAGAAAAGTGCTAAGAATTGGGTCTCCAAGTTAACAAAGAGGCGTGGGATGGAATGGATTTCAGCGGCCAGAAGGAAAGACATCAGCTCCGACAATATTCCGGCACACATGGTCGTGTGTTCACGGCATTTTCACCAAGATAAATTGTGATTTCAAAAATATTTACAAGCACAGGAAGACATCCCCTCTCCAGAGCAGCTGTCTTGTGCACCGTGCGCATTGGCTGCACCTCAGCCATGGCTCTCTGTCATCTCTCAATAATGTGTAAAAATACACAGGGCAAAATCAAATAATTTCCCCACATCATCTCTGCTATTCCTAATTTCTCTTGCTAATCCGGAGCAGTTTTTTTTTTTTTTTTTTTTTAATGGGAGCTTTTCAGTGTTGCTAATTTTCTTTGATTTTTCGTGAAGTTGTGGTGACTAGTTGCCTTTATTATGCATGGATTTAATATCAGCTGGGGACTGAAGTCCATAGAATGTCTGGTGTAGTGGTCTGGACAGGTCTGCAGCCCCTGTCCACGCTTTATGTCCCTTCTTACTTATTTATCATGTTTGGTGTGTATCCCCTCTGTTTTTGTACTGTCCCGCCCGTTCTGTGCCGCTTGATGGCCTTGGTGGTGCTCACCTGTACTGTTTTGTCTTGATTGCTCTCCCATCTATATATGTGCTTTTTCAGTCTGTGTTCTTTGCTGTGTTCTTTTGTTTGCTTCACCAGCATCTGCACCAAGGAGTGTGAGTTTTGTTGTTTTTCTGCCTCACTGTCTGGATTGAGTTTCATATTATTTCTGCCCATGTGCAGTGTATATTCCCTTTGTTGTTATTAATAAATCATGGTGTACCAGATTCGCTTGGCAATTGGGTCATTTTCTTCACCCCGAAAGGGCAAACATGACAGAAGAACGCAGCCAGTAATGGAACCAGCTGGGCAGTCTGGTACAAGCAGGATGCCAGCATTCCGGGGCTCAGCAAGCAGAAGGAAGTTGGCAGCTGGTGGTCCCAGCGTGGATGAGCTTTGGACAGCCTGGTTTATCCAGGACTTTGTCTCGGAAGCTCACACCTCCCACACTCCAGAGGAAGCCCTGGAGATCCTGGACTCAGCGAATGGGATAATGGAGCCACATACTGGTCTGCGGAATTACCCCGAGTTGGTGGGACTACTGGCCACCATCTCCAGCCTCCATAGGATATTTTGTGGGCTGGTGTGGAATTTAATTGACAAACTGGAGTTTGTGCTGATGACGCAGCTTCCCATGACTCCGGCCTCCTTTACTCCTCCCCACTCACCAGCCTCGCAGCCATACCACAGGTGAGAGAGGGGATTGTCTACAAAACTGGAGACTGTGTCGACGAATAAGCGTTCCATGACTCTGGAGCTTTCAGCTCCAGCCTTTTCCCCTCCTTGCTCCACTGCAGCTCCGCGGAGCTCAGTTAAGTCAGTCCCCAGGACTTTTGTTACGCTGGTTCCCATGGCAGCTGCAGTGCCAGTTTCCACATCTGCTGCATTGGGGCCCATGTCTGCTTCCTCATCTGCAGTTACAACAGCTCCAGTGCCTGCTCCATGCCACCACCCAGCTCTAGTGGGTCTAGTGGCCATCTTTGATCCCAAGATGGCGCCCACAGCGGTCGACATGGTGCTTCACTGCGCTCTTTGTTTGTTTTTGTTTGTCAATTGTGTGTCTGCTTGCACTTATACCCGTGAAGAACTTTTAAATATCAGGACTTTGACCCCCACGGACCTCCTCCCAGTTTTTCTAGCCCCTGCCGCCGATCTGGTTTATTGTTTGGCTCGGAAAGTGAGACGGCGGAAGAGAGGAAGACGAGCGGGCGCTCTCGTGACTTCGCAGGAGAGGCTCGCGAACGGCGCTGCCTGGCATATTTCTGTCCAATACCAACTCTCTCTCTAACAAGGTGGATGAACTGAGACTGCTGATGCGTTTTAAGGACCTCGCCTCCTCAGCTGTCCTCTGCTTTACTGAGACCTGGCTCCGGGAAAATATACCGGACAGCGCGCTGCGCCTCGACGGCTTCCAGCTCTTCCGTGCTGATCGTGACACAGAGCTTTCCGGCAAGACCACAGGAGGCGGTGTCTGCTTCTACATCAACTGTAGCTGGTGCTCTGATGTAACGGAAATTTCCAAACACTGTTCTCCTGCCTTGGAATTTCTTGTTATCAACTGCAAGCCTTTTTATTCCCCACGGGAGTTTGCTTCTTTTATACTGATCGCTGTGTACGCCCCTCCCGACGCGGACACGCGCGAAGCTCAGCGCGTGCTCGCGGATCACATTCAACACACAGAGCGGAGTTTTCCAGACTCGCTGATTATTGTGGCTGGCGACTTTAATCAGTGCAATCTGAGCCACGATCTCCCCCGCTACAAACAGTTTATTAAATGCCCCACCAGAGGATTAAACACACTGGATCACTGTTACACCACAGTGAAAGACGCATATCGCGCTGTCCCTCGAGCTGCGCTGGGATTATCTGATCACGTGATGGTTCACCTCATTCCCACATACAGACAGAGATTGAAGCTCACTAAACCTGTTGTGAGCACTACGAAGATACCAGTGATGCTGAGGAGAAGCTGGAAACGTGCATGGAAATATCTGACTGGGGCATGCTTAAAGGAGCCACGCATGATCTGGATGAGTACACGGACACTGTGAACTCATATATCCACTTTTGTGAAGAGAACATTCTTCCATCACGCACCAGGGTGAGTTACTCTAATGACAAACCCTGGTTCACAGCTAAGCTCAGACAGATCAGGAAGGAGAAGGAAGCAGCGCTGAAAAGTGGAGACAGGGACTGCTACAGGGAGGTTAAATGCCGGTTTAACAGAGAGCTGAAGAGGGCTAAATCTGTGTACTCAGAGAGACTCCAGCAGCAGTTCACTGCTAATGATTCGGCTTCCGTGTGGAGAGGACTGAGGCAGATCACCAACTATCGGCCTCAGGCTCCTAAAGGTCAGGATGACAAAGCCCTTTGTCAGAGACTGTCCCAACACTATGCCCGTTTTGACACCTCGTCATCTGTGTCCAACTCCCCCCCTCCCTCCAGCTCCACAGCCTCCACATTCCCTACTTCATTTAAGGCACCCCCCCCACCTCCCCCCCTCCCCTTATCATCAGTGAGCAGGATGTGCTCAAACAGTTCTCCAGACTGAACCCGCGCAAGGCCCCCGGCCCAGACGGCGTGTCTCCCTCCACCCTGAGACTCTGTGCGAAACAGCTGGCTCCTGTATTCACAGACATTTTTAACACCTCCCTTAAGTTATGCCACGTGCCGTCCTGCCTCAAATCCTCCACCATCATCCCTGTCCCCAAGAAGCCACGGATCACTGGACTTAATGACTACAGACCTGTAGCGCTCACCTCTGTAGTCATGAAGTCCTTTGAGCGCCTGGTCCTGTCCCACCTCAAGTCCATCACCACCCCTCTCCTGGACCCGCTGCAGTTTGCCTACCGAGCCAACAGGTCTGTAGACGATGCAGTCAACCTGGCCCTCCACTCCATCCTGCAGCACCTGGACTCCCCGGGAACCTACGCCAGGATCCTGTTTGTGGACTTCAGCTCCGCATTCAACACCATCCGCCCCGCTCTGCTCCGGGACAAGCTGTCCCTGCTCAACGTGCCTGACTCCCTCTGCAGGTGGATCATCGACTTCCTGACGGACCGGAGGCAGCATGTGCGGCTGGGAAAGACTGTCTCAGACTATACTAGCATCAGCACCGGATCACCCCAGGGCTGTGTACTTTCCCCCCTACTCTTCTCCCTTTACACCAACTCCTGCACCTCCAGCCACCAGTCTGTCAAGTTGATCAAGTTTGCGGACGACACCACCCTCATCGGGCTCATCTCCAACGGCGACGAGTCCGCCTACAGGAGAGAGGTGGCCCAGCTGGCGTCCTGGTGCAGCAATAACAACCTGCAGCTGAACGCTCTGAAGACAGTGGAGATGATTGTAGACTTCAGGAAAGTCACTACTCCTCTGCCCCCCCTCACCCTCTCAGGCTCTCCCATCACCACTGCTGATTCCTTCCGCTTCCTAGGCACTACCATCACCAGGGACCTCAAATGGGAGCTGACCATCAGCTCACTCATCAAAAAAGCCCAGCAGAGGATGTTCTTCCTGCGGCAGCTGAGGAAGCTCAAGCTACCCACCAAGATGTTAGTGCAGTTCTACACAGCCATCATCGAGTCCATCCTCACCACCTCCATAACCGTGTGGTACGCAGGAGCCACTGCCAGGGACAGACTAAGGCTGCAGCGCATCGTGCGCACTGCTGAGAAGGTGATCGGCTGCAAGCTCCCATCTCTCCAGGATCTGTACATCTCCAGGACCCGGAGGCGTGCTGGCCGGATCATAGCCGATCCCTCACACCCTGGTCATGTACTGTTTGCCCCCCTCCCCTCTGGTAGAAGACTTCGGTCCATCCAGACTAAAACCTCCCGTCACATGAACAGCTTCTTCCCCTCTGCCATTAGACTGCTGAACACTAAGTGACTCTCGTGCACCATGTACAGCAGCTCAACCAGACTCATGTCAATCATCACTGTTTTCTTCCTGCATTACCGACTGCACTATATAGTTCTCCACAGTATCTGCTGCTGGCTAATATATATTTTAACTGTTGACCAGTATCACTTAATCTTATCCTACACTTTATTACATGTATAGTTTATTTCTCTTATCTTATCATGTTTAATGTTGCAGCATTGTACCGAGACAAATTCCTAGTTTGTGTACTACATGAACAATGGCAATAAACCTGATTCTGATTCTGATTCTGATTCTAGTGCCTGCTCCATGGTGTCACCCAGCTCAAGTACCAGCTCCAGCTGCTCACGGTGTGCGTTTAACAGCTCCAGCCATCCCGGAGGTGCACACAATGGCTCCCGCTGTCCCTGAAGCACATGCCACAGCTCCAGCTGTTCCTGTTCCGGTTCTGCCTGAGGTGCATGCAACGGTTCCTGCGACTCATCAAGAGGTGGTCACCCCAGCAGCTGTGGACCAGGAGCTCAGGCAAGTACTTTTCTTTACTTTTTTTTACATCAATATTAGTTAAGTCTTGCTTATCTCCTGGTAATTGTGGTGATGCCTCACTCACCCCCTGCCTTTCGTCGCCATTCGAGGTTGCTATGTCATGGAAGAAGTCACAGGAAGACCACGCTCCAACCATCATCCCAGAGGTCAGTGGACCTCCAGCCATCATCCCAGAGGTTGGTGGACCTCCAACCGTTGTTCAGGAAGCAGAGGAGTCCGCTCAAATCTTTGCCACCTAAGGTCACCACTTCTCCACTGTTGTTGGCCTCTGTGTTGAAGGCCCATCGGATACTCACCCCAGGACTGGTAATCCCTGTGTTATCTCCTGAACTAGAGACTCATTCAATCATTCATTCATCTTCTTCCGCTTAATCCTGTTCGGGTCGCAGGGGGGCTGGAGCCTATCCCAGCATCTTTGGGCGAGAGGCAGGGTACACCCTGGACAGATCGCCAGTCCATCACAGGGCCAACACAGAGAGACAGACAACCATTCACTCTCACAGTCATACCTAAGGACAATTTAGAATCCCCAGTTTTGATGCCAATTAACCTAACTTGCATGTTTTTGGCATGTGGGAGGAAACCGGAGAAACCCCCTGCATTGTTTTCTCTTGAGTGTAAAGATTTTTTGTTGCCAGTTCCTGAGGGTAAAGTTTCCATGAAGACTCCTCCTGAGTTTGAAGGTTCCATGTTGTCATTTTCTGAGTGTAAGGGTTCAATGTCATCTCCTGAATGCAAGACTTCTTTATTTTCATCTCCAGAGCCTGGAGGTTCTTTATCTTCTGCAGAGGTTAAGAATTCTGACGGTAATATTTCCATGTCATCTCCTGAGTTTGAAACCTCTATGTTTTTGGTTTTGGTTTTTTTTTTGAGCAAAAGAATCCTGCATTGTTTCTCCCAGAAATGAGGGCTTGTGTATTATTTTCAGTGCAAAAGGGTTGTGTATCATTTTTTAATCATGAGGCTCACGTGTTTTCACCTTTCTGGTGGCCCTTGGGTTTTGGTAGGCCACATGATGCCTCATGTTCACCCTCCCAGTGGCCTTTGGACTTTGGAAGGCTTCACCATCCCAGTGTCCTTTGGACTTTGGAAGGCCCCCAGAACCATCATGTACTCCTATTTGGGGACCCATGGACTTGGGTAGACCCCCTCACCCGCCTGGCTGTCCGGTCCAGTGGACGTGGGACTCTGGAAGACCACCTGGCCCGTTTTGGACTTTGCTGTTGGGGGATGGGGGAGTTCAGTTTTTTTGCCGACCTGGCCTTTTATCCTACCACCCACCCTGTGAGGGTTTTGTGTTTTCTTTTTATTTTCTTCTCCTGTCGGTGTACTCTAGGGTTGTGTGAGTCCCGACCCTTGAAGGGGAGGTACTGTAGTGTTGTAGACATGTCTGCAGCCCCTGCCCATGCTTTATGTTCCATTCTTACTTATTTATCTTGTTTGGTGTGTATCTGTCACAGTTTGAAAGTACAAATCACTGTGAACACATGATTAAAATATATGATTCTCGGCCACGACAACACAAACACTCAGGAAGGCAGAAAAGCAATTACACAATTTATTAGACAAATCTTAAAATAGTTAAAGACTACAACAATCCCCAATGAAAACCATAAATTCACAATGTGCACAATTTAAGAAAATACCCCCACAATAAATACTATAAATATCCTAAAATTCATACAAGAAAAACAATGCAATTAAACTACAAATAACTCATAGTCACTCCCTACGCTTAATGAGAGAACCTTTGGCCTGTCTACAATAGAGCTGTGACTCATTCACTGGCTGTCCGACCATAAACACACGCTGTCGTCCTCCTTGACCCAGAAGAAGGCACGATTTGTCCAGGCTTGTCCAAGACCCTCTTATACACCTCGAAGGTGAAGAACTCTGGACCTGGGGAGAGGAGGCGAACAGGAAGAGAGAAGAGGAGTGGCCCCTACGAATCCGTCATCCGGAAAAACCTTTCACTTAGCTGTGACTACGCCTTTCCTCCAACACAACGGCGTCTCCGTCGTCTGGACCCTCACGGCGTCTTCGGTCCCGTGCTGCCGCTGTCAATCACCGCACCAGCTCTTCCTCCGTCCTTTCAGAATCAGAATCAGAATCAGGTTTATTGCCATTGTTCATGTAGTACACAAACTAGGAATTTGTCTCGGTACAATGCTGCAACATTAAACATGATAGGATAAGAGAAATAAACTATACATGTAATAAAGTGTAGGATAAGATTAAGTGATACTGGTCAACAGTTAAAATATATATTAGCCAGCAGCAGATACTGTGGAGAACTATATAGTGCAGTCGGTAATGCAGGAAGAAAAACAGTGATGATTGGCATGAGTCTGGTTGAGCTGCTGTACATGGTGCACGAGAGTCAATAAGTCACTTAGTGTTCAGCAGTCTAATGGCAGAGGGGAAGAAGCTGTTCATGTGACGGGAGGTTTTAGTCTGGATGGACCGAAGTCTTCTACCAGAGGGGAGGGGGGCAAACAGTACGTGACCAGGGTGTGAGGGATCGGCTATGATCCGGCCAGCACGCCTCCGGGTCCTGGAGATGTACAGATCCTGGAGAGATGGGAGCTTGCAGCCGATCACCTTCTCAGCAGTGCGCACGACGCGCTGCAGCCTTAGTCTGTCCCTGGCAGTGGCTCCTGCGTACCACACGGTTATGGAGGTGGTGAGGATGGACTCGATGATGGCTGTGTAGAACTGCACTAACATCTTGGTGGGTAGCTTGAGCTTCCTCAGCTGCCGCAGGAAGAACATCCTCTGCTGGGCTTTTTTGATGAGTGAGCTGATGGTCAGCTCCCATTTGAGGTCCCTGGTGATGGCAGTGCCTAGGAAGCGGAAGGAATCAGCAGTGGTGATGGGAGAGCCTGAGAGGGTGAGGGGGGGCAGAGGAGTAGTGACTTTCCTGAAGTCTACAATCATCTCCACTGTCTTCAGAGCGTTCAGCTGCAGGTTGTTATTGCTGCACCAGGACACCAGCTGGGCCACCTCTCTCCTGTAGGTGGACTCGTCGCCGTTGGAGATGAGCCCGATGAGGGTGGTGTCGTCCGCAAACTTGATCAACTTGACAGACTGGTGGCTGGAGGTGCAGGAGTTGGTGTAAAGGGAGAAGAGTAGGGGGGAAAGTACACAGCCCTGGGGTGATCCGGTGCTGATGCTAGTATAGTCTGAGACAGTCTTTCCCAGCCGCACATGCTGCCTCCGGTCCGTCAGGAAGTCGATGATCCACCTGCAGAGGGAGTCAGGCACGTTGAGCAGGGACAGCTTGTCCCGGAGCAGAGCGGGGCGGATGGTGTTGAATGCGGAGCTGAAGTCCACAAACAGGATCCTGGCATAGGTTCCCGGGGAGTCCAGGTGCTGCAGGATGGAGTGGAGGGCCAGGTTGACTGCATCGTCTACAGACCTGTTGGCTCGGTAGGCAAACTGCAGCGGGTCCAGGAGAGGGGTGGTGATGGACTTGAGGTGGGACAGGACCAGGCGCTCAAAGGACTTCATGACTACAGAGGTGAGCGCTACAGGTCTGTAGTCATTAAGTCCAGTGATCCGTGGCTTCTTGGGGACAGGGATGATGGTGGAGGATTTGAGGCAGGACGGCACGTGGCATAACTTAAGGGAGGTGTTAAAAATGTCTGTGAAGACAGGAGCCAGCTGTTTCGCACAGAGTCTCAGGGTGGAGGGAGACACGCCGTCTGGGCCTTTCTCCGCTCCTCCGCTCCTGCCCTCGTTTCCTCCGTTCTCCTCTTTAATTCACCTCCGCATATGCCCGTCCAGCGCCTGGTGAGGGAGATCGCTCAGGACTTCAAGACCGTCCTGCGTTTCCTGAGCTTCGCCGTCATGGCTCTGCAGGAGACCAGCGAGGCCTACCTGGTGGTCTCTTCTTCGCTAAGGGGGTCACCATCATGCCCAAAGACTTCCAGCTGGCCCGCCGCATCCGCGGAGAGAGAGCTTAGACTTTCTGCTGCACATTCACCAACCAACCATAATGCTCTGCACTGTGTGTCTATATATATACATTTATAGTAATATGGACATATGTTTACTAGATGTTGTTTTTCTTGCCTTCTGATTGTTGCTCTGAGTGTTGCTATCCCTGTGCTGTTGCAATCCTGGAATTTCCCCATTGTGGGACTAATAAAGGCTTATCTTATCTTATCTTATCTTATCTTATATCCTCAGGTCCTTTCTCCGTCCTGCTGTCCACATGTCCTTTGACCTCTTATCCTTCACCTCGTCAGCATCAACAATGACAACATCCAATGTCCAATGTCCAATCTCCAATCTCCAATCTGCAAATCCCTCCTGCCACAGTCATGCACCATCCTTAAATAGGTCCTTCCGGGCAAGAGTTCACAGCAGGAGCTCACTGATTGGCTCCCACTTATTCAATCAGTCAGCTCAGGTGCAAACCATAATCAAACCAAAACAACAGAAGTACACTCACACAAACATCAAAATATACAAAGAAACATACAAATACAATATACATTCTATTAATAATAACATTCTTTCTGAACAGCCCCACAGCTGTAACAAACAAACAAACAAAAAAAAACATAACACACAGACACACACCTGAACTGCTCTGCCCTGACATATCCCCTCTGTTTTACTGGTCCACCCGTCCTGTGCCACTTGATAGCCTTGATAGTGCTCACCTGTTCTGTTTTGTCTTGATTGCTCTCCTATCTATATATGTGCTTTTTCAGTTTGTATTCTTTGCTGAGTTCTTTTGTTTGCTTCACCAGCATCTGCACCATGGAGTGCGAGATTTGTTGTTTTTCTGCAACATTGCCTGGATTGAGATTCATATTATTTCTGCCCATGTGCAGTGTTTATTTCCCTTTTCTTTATTAATAAATCATGGTGTACCAGATTCACTTGGCAATTGGGTCCTCTTCTTCGCCCCAAAAGGGCAAACATGACAGTTTGATATTGTTAAATTAAGCAGATTCTCCTCTTTCAGGTGATCATAAAACCATTACTGTCCTTATTTAGTATGTTTTTATAGCAGCTAACTATACAGATAATTTTTACCTCCGCCAAAGGGGGAGGTTATGTGATCATCGGCGTTGGTTTGTCTGTCTGTCTGTTTGTTTGTCTGTTTGTTAGCAAGATAACTCAAAAAGTTATTGACGGATTTTCATGAAATTTTCACAGATTGTCAGAAATGTGGTATCCTACAGATGTTTAGATTTTGGTGGTGATCCGGATCACCGTCCACAAGAAAACCGCCATTACGCAAAATGCCATATTCGTGAATAACTACTAAACCACTAATCCTATCATTGTGAATCCAATTGCTAGTCATATGTTTTCATGGTCAAGGAATCTGAAAACGTACACACAAACACTGTATGGGGGGAACTTTGGCACTAACCCACCATTATGGAAAATGCCATTTTCGTCAATAACTACTGAACCACTAATCCTGTCATTGTGAATCCAATTGCTAGTCATATGTTTTCATGGTCAAGGAATCTGAAAACGTACACACAAACACTGTATGGGGGGAACTGTGGTGCTTGGCGGAGGTCTGCACTCTCCGAGTGATTTTCTAGTTTTCATTGTGACAGCGGGGGCGTTGGGCTTATCACATTATTGGATTAGTATTTAATATCCCGTTGATAATAATGTGTATATACTCATCAAACATCATATGACAAATGTTAACATAAATCCAACATTTCACCGCTGGGACTTAGAAATGTCTGTAGTTGCAGACACATGCTAGAGCAGAAAATGGGGTAGATACAATGTCTGCTTACCTTTGTGTTAAACAACTGCATTCACCTGGAGTATTTGAGGCGGCTGGACCCATCCTTTGGTTCATTGAACATGAGCCTGTAATGATTTATAGTTTTTAAATTGCTCATGGGTTCATGCACTCACCCCACAAACCAGGAAGGCAAACACATCTGAGAGCGTGACTTGAGGCAGTTGGTCGAGATCCGTGGTCCATTTCTTGTGCTCATACAGATAGATCCTGTTTATTTCTTAAATTTTTTACAGGTAGAGCTGCTTTGATTCCTTATTCAGCTTCTCTGAATAAGGAATTTGAATTTTCTGTTTGCCCCGTTCCATTGCGCGTATGTCTGTTCACATTAGCAGTTGCCTAGACTACAGGTAAACAAAGATGCCAGACCGTGACGATGGCAACAATGGCCCAGAATGCAACGCGGCATGACGCCATTCTCTATACGTGATGTTATTTTGGCTTGGCAAGTTTGCTAGTAGCCTAACACGAACAAACTCCAACTCAAATGCTACAAAAGCATAAAAACTTGAGAAAACTCTGCTGTTGCACACTACTATGATGCAAAAATGAAGCGTGGAAATGAGAATAATCCATTTGTGATTTTTTAATGCATCTCAGGAAAGGTGTGATGCAATATTCTAGCTATTGTACCACCTATCCCTACCAATATAAAACCATTCCAAGCAGCCATCAGCTACATACCATCACCATGGTGCAGCTTCTTGTCAATGTAAAGCCACATGCTGTCCTTGAACAGTGGTGCCTGTTCTATGGAATTAGAATTTTTTCAAGTCCCCACTCAACAAGGCCAATGTGGATTTTTTCCTACACCCATGAATGTTCTTCACTGCTGCTTATATGAATCTGCTCAATCTGTACCAATTATTTTTTTGTGTTTTATGGTCAAGCAAAAATCTGCACTTGGTGTGAAACAGCATTGCTCCGACAGAACCACAATATGGTGTGAGAAAAGAGTGTTTTTGTAGTGTCCCTTGCTCTCAGTCAAAAATGGAGTGTGAGTGTGTGCATCACTGCATGTGGTATACCGGGTCAGAAACAGAGGTTGTGTTAGCTGAATATTGTCTGTCACTGAGAATTTTATTTTTGTCATGATTTCCCCTCCGGGGCAAAGAAATGGACTCACTTGCAGACTTTCTCCTCTTAGACATGACTTTAATTCCAAAACCCCAATTTTCCAGATGTGACAAAAAACAAACAAACAAACAAACAAAAAAAAAAAAACAGACAAGAACAAAACTCGTGAACAATCAGTGATCAAGAAATTAAAAACAGCCATGAGTAATTAACAGAGAAAAAAACTCATAACGTAAAACTGGAAGTAAATGAAAGGCACTGCCAAAACAAAAGCCCAAACCCAAATCATGACAGAAATAAACATGACCGAATAAACCCAAAAATAATAATCATTAACAACACTCATCAAAACTATGACCGTGATAATAAAATCCAAACAGAACCAAAAACATAACATTAATAAAGAAAGTCTAAGCATGAACTTAAATTGAGAACATGGCCTAATTAAAATCCTAATAACTGACAGACTTAAATAAACCAAACATAACCAAACTAAGCTGAGGAGAGGAGAATACAGAAAATAACACAAAAGAACTTAAAGTGTGAGCATGGTCCCCTGACCTTGCTCAGAACCTTGTCAGAGCCCCGCCTTTAAAGGGTTGATTCCAGACACCCCAAAACAATAACAACCAACCTCCTCCCACCCCAGAATCAAAAATGAAAACAAAACAGTTGGGCCAACCAGAGTGCCTGAACTCTGACCAAAGAGCTTGGCAAGTTTGGTGGCTGAACAGAGTTCCTGGGCCCCTGGATCATGGAGCGTGATGCATCGGGTGGCCTCCCAGTATCCCTGAGCCTCCAAACCATAAAGTGTGATGTGTCAGGTGGCCTCCAAGAGTCTCTGAGCCACCAAACCAGAAAACATGATGTGTCAGGTGGTATCCCAGAGTCCCTAAGTCACCAAGCCATAGAACATGATGCATTGGGTGGCCTCACAGTGTCCTTGGACAACCAAACCAAAGAAAGTTATGTGTCAGGTGGCCTCTCAGCATCCCTGGACCACCAGACAAAAGAACAGAAGGGGTTGGCAGGCCTTCCCCTGTTCTTGACCCTCCAGGCCAAAATGCAGGATCGTTCAGGTGGTCTACCAATGTCTTGGACCCACCGGACCACAGGGCCACGTGGAACAATGGCTGGAGACCCCCCAACCTCTGCAATAACGTCTGGCAGGGGTCTCCTGACCTCTAGCATGACGGCTGGCAGGGGTCCCCCAACCTCTGAGGAGACGATTGGAGGCCCACCAACCTCTGGCATAACAGTTGGAGGTCCATCGACCTCTGGCATGATGGTTGGAGGCCCACTGACCTCTGGCATAACAGTTGGAGGTCCACCCACCTCTTGTGTGATGGTTGGAGGCCCACTGACCTCTAGCATGACGGTTGAATGAGGGGAAGCCTGGTCACTACCCATAGTAGCCTTAGAGCATGATGGAGAGAGCCCAGAAGCAGATGGCCGCTGCAACTGGCTTCCTCTGTCAAGCACAGCAAGACCTCTTTAGTATAGATTTGATAATACAAAGAAGGGGATTGCCTTACCTCTTGCTCCACTGCAGAAAAAGACCCAGGCGGCTCCGCTGCTTTTGCCACAATGACCTCAGGATGACCTGCAGCCCAGATGACAGACGTAGCATCTGGCAAAGCAACAGACATGATGACAGAAGCTGGTGCATGCTCCTCATGGTGGTCTGGAGATGGTGCGTGCTCCTCAAAGACAGCAGGGGTAGAAGTGTGCTCCTCCATCCCAAACGCAACCACCTCAAATGGGGAGGAAGAAATACCGGAAGAATACAAATCCATTTCACCATTACCAGCAGAAGAGCTCAGCAGGGAGAGCTTGGAACCATAAGGGCACTACAATTGGACCTCCCCACCAGTAGCAAGATAAGACCTCTCTATTCTAGGTGTTAATGAGAAAATTGGTACTTGCCTTAGCTCCTGCTCTTCCACTGGCGAGGAAACTGGAGACTCTGCTGCTGGAGAGGCAGCGGACACCTCTGGGGATGCTGGAGGGATATCAGACGAGACATTCTGACATGTAGCAGCAGGCGGTGCTGCACTGGTGCAGCAGATGTGGGGCTGGAACTACAGGTGTGATGGCAGACGAAACCTCAGACACGATGACAGGCAAAACTGCAGTCGTGATGGATAGCGCATGACATTGTGGGCGAGGTGCCAGAGCAAGGGGACTCTGTCTCATCGGCACAGTCTCTGGTGCCCCACATAACTGCTTCATCAGCCCGCGATATGTCCTGTAAAGGTTGGGAATGCTGTCCAGTAGTCTCGCCAGCTCGGGGTGAGTCCGCAGACTTAGGTGCACTTCCACAATCTCAGCCGTGGCATCCAAGGCACAGGCAAATTCCTCTTGGTGGCTGCAGAAATCATCTGACAAGGAGATGAGGATGCTCAAACATGTGCGGGGCACCATAGCCAGGGGACGCTTCATCGTCGTCACAGACTCCAACCCTCGCAGGGAATCTCCACCCAGCAGGACCACATAATTTGGGAGGAGCCATGGCTTGTAGTCCAACAGCAGCTCAATCTCTGAAAGTAAAATCTGCCAGCGTTCCTCCAACTCCTTGGCAGTAGGGCCGTCAGAGGGTACAGACGCTGAGAACCCGATCCAACAAACAACGGGCTCATCCTGTGCTGGGGTGGTGGTAGCCAAAGGAGAGCCTGGTGGCATTGAGGAGAGAGCTGGTGGTGGCATAGTAGCAAGTGGAGTGGAGGATGGGAGTGGCCCCACAGTGAGCAGGAAAGTCCACAGCCTCGGGGAAACCATCTGAAGCATCTCTGGTCTGCTCGCTGCAATCCTGCGAGCCTCCTCCAAAGCCATCGGTTTCCACTCTTCCACCTCTTCATAAATCTTGTGTCACTCTACCAAGTCCAAGATAAGCTTCCTTAGCTCTCCCTGGCCAGCAAAGCCTGCTGAGTCCATGTTTGATGGAGACCTTCAGTCATGATTCCCCCTCTGGGGCGAAGAATTGAACTCATGCGAAGAGTTTATCCTCTAAGGCATGACTTTAATTCCAAAACCCCAGACTTTGAGACGTGACAAAAAAAATCCAGACGAGAACAAAACTTACCGTGATGATGAGCTTACCTAGATAGGATAATCATGACAACCTAATAATGTGATAGCGTGAAGGTTGCTGTGCCGAAGGCAATGCCCGACCTCTGTAAATAAGAGAACCAGATCAAGAACACCCGTGAACAATCAGTGAGCAAGAAATCAAAAACAGCCGTGAATAATTAACAGAGAAAAAACTCATAACGTAAAAACAGAAGTAAACAAAAGGCACTGTCAGAACAAAAGCCTAAACCTAAATCATGACAGGAATAAACATGACAGCATAACCATGAAAATAATAATTATTAACAACACCAAGCAAAACCGTGACTGTGATAATAACACCCAAACAGAAACAAAAACATGATAACATTAATAAAGAAAGTCTAAACATGAACTTAAAGCAAGGACATGGCCTGATTCAAATCCTAATAACAGACAGACCTAAATAAACCAAACATAACAAAACTAAGCTCAATAGACGAGAATACAGAAAATATCATAAAGGAACTTAAAGCGTGAGCATGGTCACCTGACCCTGCTCAGAGCCTTGACAATTTTAGCAGTGACAGAAAAATCTGAAAGCTGTCTATCATTTTGACAGATTGCACAGAGGTTGATCTATAGTAACTTTTACTTGTAATTCCAATGTGTCCACTTGGTAGCACATATTAAATTGTAATTATCTAGTATTGTCTCCACTGTGCTACAACCGCAAAAAAGTTCAAAGCAACTGCGCCTGAAAACATTCTTTAATTGGTCAAATAGTTGTGATGTTTTAGATTAGAATAGTGAAAAAAAATGAGGTACTGATGCAGTGGAGAATGAAACACAAACATACTTTGAATAAAACAAAACGTGGACAAAAAAAAAAAAAAGCTAGTCAATGTCTTACTATATCAAGATTGAAATGACATTTAATAATAAATAATGGTGTGGAGAAAGGAGCCAGGAGAGGCAACGAGCTGGACAACACAGAAACTTTATTCCTTCTCCAACATAATTTACAGCAAACAAGCATCCCAGGTCTCTGTGCATTCCTTTTGTATATCTTTATTCCCATGCATTGAGACCTGGAACTTCCGACCATAACACATTGTTATTTGCACAAAGAACTGTGTGGCACATTAACATGACATAACGCCGGCGCCGCTCCAACAACCTTCTTCTCTTAGCGGCACTGGCATTTGTTACTCTCCCCAAGGGGAGCACAAACCTGACCGTCCCGTCTGATACCCCCCGGTGACACCTCCTCCTTCGGTCCATTATTCTCCCCGTTGCCCTGCCTTCTCTGGGTGGAGAAAACCCCCACACCATGCCCCCACACAGCTCCCCCGAACACCCAGAAAGGGCACAAACCGCCCCGTCCTTTGGGCTTGAGCCGGCGCCCATAGCGGCTGTAGCGGGGAGTCGCCGATCCAGTTGAGCTGCCCTGCTGGCGGGGTGTACAGGAGGGCACGTCAGTATGTGGAGGGAAAAAGGGAGGTGGAGAAAACACATCAGCTTTGCGAGCGCAGGTCCCTGCCGAGGGATTACCATCGTGCGGAGCCACCAACGGTGGGCGTCTGAGCTGGGGAGCTTGGGCCAACACCACCTGCTCGTCTGCTAACACAAAAGCGGGCTTCAGCCTGTCGATGCAGACGGTCTCCCTAGGTCCCCCCAAGACTAACACAAAATGCTTCGCCCCAGGTTCCAACACCCTGAACGATCCGTCGTACAGTGGGCGCAGCAGGATCCGGTGCGCATCGTGCCTGACAAAAACAAAACTGGCGTTCTGCAAGCTTTTTGGGACAAATGTGCAGGGAAAACAATGGTGGGCCGGGCCCGGCACACTCACAGCCTCTGTACTGTGTAAAAATTGTGCAGTCGGCTCGGCCCCGGGTGCAGGGTTTTCCTGTAAAAACTCTCTGGGAATTTGCAGCGGCTGAGAAAAAAAAAGTTCTGCTGGGGAGGCTGCCAAATCCTCCTTAGATGCAGAGTGCAACCCTAAAAGAACCCAGGGCAGGCGGTATACCCAATTTGTGTCCGTGAACAAACCTCTGAGCGCTGCTTTAAGTGACCTAGAGAGACTTAGACTTAGACTTAGACTTAACTTTATTAATCCCTTTGGGATGACTCCCTCTGGGAAATTTAAAATTTCCAGCAGCACATAAAAGGAGCGTACAGATCAGAAAAGCAAAAAAGCAAAAAAATAAACACTTAATATACACAATATATATATATATATATATATACTGTATATACAGTGGTACCTCTACTTACGAACGTCTCTACATACGGAATTTTCAGGTTACCAGACGCCTCAACGGGAAAATATTGCCTCTAGTTACGAACGAAATTTCAGGATACGAAAGGCAAAAAAGTACGCGCTCCTCGCAGCTTCCGTAGTTTACCGAACGTAAACATACCTGTAGCTGCTCTGCCATTGGCTATCGCCTAGCATCTTCCTGGTATCCCATTGGCCACGAAGTTGTTTTTTTTTTCAAAACTTTATGCGTTTGGTTGATCTCGCCAAAGAATATGGCCGTAATACATCAACGATCAGCACGGTATTAAAACAAAACGAAGCACTTACAAGCCGACAAAAGCAAACGTCCTTGGATCAGAACATGAACCAAAGAAGGCAAAAGGTGACAACGTCGACGACGATAGCAGTTAAAGGGTAAATGAACATAATTTTTATTTTTCTTTCTCTTTTATTATTCTCTTTTATTATTCTTTCTCTCATTTTAAACTCTCATTTTATGTTTATTGTGCAGTAATCTAATAGGAACATGTATTTGTTACATGTTTTGATGCGTTTTTACGATTTATAAAAAATTTATGCCTGAATTTTGGGGGCTTGGAACGGATTACAGCATTTACATGTAAAACGCGCCTCTACTTACGAATTTTTCACGTTACGAGAATTCTTCCGGAACGAATTAAATTCGTAAGTAGAGGTACCACTGTATATATATATATATATATACTGTATATACACACTATGAAAATGCTCGCATAACCTAACCCGTTAACCTGGGGGCTGTAAGCGGTAGTGCGGTGAATTTTGACCCCCAGGCTCTGGGCCATCGCGGACCAGAGTTCTGAAACGAATTGTGGACCCCTGTCAGACGTGACGATGGAGATCTGAAACGTGCAACCCAAGCCGACAAAAAAGCACGAGCCACTTCCGCGGACGTGGTAGAACCCAGTGGGACCACTTCAGGCTAGCGCATGGTGCTATCCACGACTGTCAAAAGGTGCGTGAAACCTTGCGAGGGCCGGAGGGGTCCCACCAAATCCACATGGACGTGGTCGAACCTCCTAGCCGGGATTTGGAACGGATCGAGGGGGGCTCTGGTGTGCTTGTGCACTTTGGCCCGCTGGCACATGACACAAGCTGCAGCCCACTCTTTCACGTCTTTGTGCAAGCGCTGCGAGATGAATTTCACCCCCACTAGCTTCACTGAAGTGTGCACTCCCGGACGTGAAAGGGAGTGGACCGACTCAAAAAGGCGATGGTGCCAAGAGCTCAGAACCACCAGGTGCAGGCGGTCGGTGAAGACATCGCAGAGCAAGGGAGGGCACCCTTCTTGTACCATCCTGCTCTCCAGCCTTAACCCAGTTGGCACAGACTGGAGCGTGCAAATGTCCACGTCCCCGGCTTGCTCCGCGACTATGGCAGGGAAATCTATTCCCATGTAGACCGGGGCGATTAACGCACGTGACAGGCAATTGGCCACGACATTGAGTTTACCGGCAATGTGTTGAATGTCAGTAGTAAACTTCGAAATTGCAGCCAAATGCCATTGCTGCCGGGCCGACCACTGTTCCGAGATCTTTGACATCGCATGCATCAGCACCTTATGGTCCACGAACACGGTGAACTTGTGCCCCATCCAGCCAGAACTGGAAATGGCATATCGCCAGGTGGAGAGCAAGCAATTCTCTGTTGAATGTGCTGTACTTGCGTTCATTGTCGTGCAAAGTCCGGCTAAAAAATGCAAGCGGCTGCCACAAACCTGAGACGCACTGCTCCACCACTGCCCCATGGCCACATCAGATGCATCCGTCATGAGTGCTAACCGTGCAGAGGGATCCGGGTGGGCTAACAACGCGGCATCCGCAAACGCTGTTTTGGCGTTAGTAAAATCCTGGACTTGCTCGGGAGTCCAGTTGATGGTTTCCGCGGGCTTCTTTTTTTTTTAAGCGCGGCATACAACGGCTGCATCAGCTGGGCTGCCCAGGGAAGGAAGCAGTTATAAAAATGAACCATTCCCAAAAACTCCTGTAGTGCTCTCACGGTCTGCGGATGCAGAAAGTCCCCCACAGTGCGCATCTTATCCGGTAATGCAATCCCACCCTCCGGCGTAATGCGGTGGCCCAAGAAATCAATCTCTGGCACACCAAACAGGCGCTTTGCTGGGTTAACTATCAGCCAGTGCGCTTCCAACCTCTGGAAAACAGTCTTGAGATGGGCAATGTGCTCCTTCTCGGACGTGCTAGCTACCAGAAAGTTGTCTAAGTAGAGAAAAATGAAAGACAAGTCATGAAGCACTGCGTCCATCATCCTCTGGAAAGTCTGTGCCATCCATCCATCCATCCATCCATCCATCCATCCATCTTCTACCGCTTTTCCGGAGGTCCAGGTCACGGAGGCAGCAGTTCAAGTAGAGAAGCCCAGACTTCCCTCTCCCCAGCCACCTGCTCCAGCTCTTCAGAGAGGATACCAAGGCGTTCCCAGACCAGCTGGGAGACATAGTCTCTCCACCGAGTCCTGGGTCTGCCCCGGGGTCTCCTCCCAGTGGGACTTGCCCGAAACACCTCAAGCGGGAGGCGTCCAAGAGGCATCCTAATCAGATGCCCATACCACCTCAACTGACTCCTTTCAGTGTGGAGGAGCAGCGGTTCTACTCTGAGCCTCTCCCAGATGACTGAGCTCCTCACCCTATCTCATAGGGTGAGTCCAGCAATCCTACTGAGAAAGCTCATTTCATTTATCTTTTGTTCTTATTAAAGACAAGAATAGAAAGGAGATGTCTTTATTCTTGTCTTTAATAAGAACAAAAGATAAATAATTAAAAGAAGACAAAATGAACCTACTTGAGTTATAAGCTCATTTCAGATGCTTGTATCCGCGATCTTGTTCTTTCGGTCATTACCCAAAGCTCGTGACCATAGGTGAGAGTAGGAAAGTAGATTGATTGGTAAATCGACAGCTTTGCCTTAGAACTAAGCTCCCCCTTCACCACAATACACCGGTACAACGTCCGCATCACTGCAGATGCTGCTTCGAGCCGTCTGTCAATCTCTCGCTCCATTTTCCCCTCAATCATGAACAACACCCCAAGATACTTAAACTCCTCCACTTGGGGCAGGAGCCTGTCCCCAACCCAGAGAGGACAATCTACCTTTTTCCGGCTGAGTACCATGGACTCGGACTTGGAGGTGCTGATTCTCATCCCAGCCGCTTCACACTCAGCGGCAAACCATCCCAGCAAGAGCTGTAGGTCATTGCTGGATAAGATAAGATAAGATAAGATAAGCCTTTATTAGTCCCACAATGGGGAAATTCCAGGACTGCAACAGCACAGGGATAGCAACACTCAGAGCAACAATCAGAAGGAAAGAAAAAAACAAGAACATCTAGAATACATATTACCATAAATATATATATATATATATATATATATATACAGTATATATATATATATATATATATATATATATATATATATAGACACACAGTGTGGAGCATTGTGGTTGGTGAATGTGCAGCAGAAAGTCTAAGTTCTCTCTCCCTCCGCGGGTGCGGCGGGCCAGCTGGATGTCTTTGGGCATGATGGTGGTGACCCTCTTGGCGTGGATGGCGCACAGGTTGGTGTCCACGAAGAGACCCACCAGGTAGGCCTCGCTGGCCTCCTGCAGAGCCATGACGGCGGAGCTCTGGAAGCGCAGGTCGGTCTTGAAGTCCTGAGCGATCTCCCTCACCAGACACTGGAAGGGCAGCCTACCTGTAACGGGCCTGTAACGGTGAGGCTTCTTCACTCCGCCGGTGGCCGGAGCGCTTTTTCGAGCAGCCTTGGTGGCTAGCTTCTTCCTAGGGGGCTTTTTCCTCCAGTAGATTTACTGGCAGTCTGCTTGGTTCTTGCCATCGCTCTTTATTATTCTCTCTTATATTTCTTGCACGCCGCCTAAACTCCAGCCCGGCACCCGCGTCGTTTTCGCCACAGTTCCTCGGCATGTCGAGCTTCTCCGTTAGCACCGGGTGGCGGTTGGAGCTAGCTAGCCAGCTAGCTAGCTCTTCCCTGCTGTATCGTCCCCCGCTGCAAACAGTGGCTCCATCCGCCGATTCGGGAGACCCTTGGGGCGATCTGTGTGTCCGTGATATATATATATATAGAGTGAAAGGTGTAGAAAGAAGAAGGAAGATAAGAAAAAGGCAGTTGCAAAAGGCAGCCAACTCGTGTGGCGCCGCCGGTCCGGCGGAACCGGAACCGGAAAAAAAAAGATGAAGGCTGAAGCCAACAGGACAACATCATCTGCAAACAACAGAGATGAGATCCTGTGGTCGCCAAGCATGACACCCTCCATTCCCTGGCTGCGCCTAGAAATCCTGTCCATAAAAATTATGAACAGGATCGGTGACAAAGGGCAGCCCTGGCGGAGTCCAACTCTCACTGGGAATGACTCCGACAGAGTGTTGGCAATACGAACCAAACTCTCACAATGGTCGTACAGAGACTGAATAGCTTGTAACAACAAGCCCGATACCCCATACTCCCGAAGCACCCCCCACAAAAAACCACGAGGGTCAAATGCTTTCTCCAAGTCCACAAAACACATGTAAACTGGTTGGGCAAACTCCCACAAACCCTCAAGAATTCTCGAGAGGGTAAAGAGCTGGTCCGATGTGCCACAGCCAGGACGAAAACCACATTGCTCCTCCTGAATCCGAGGTTCAACCAACGGCCAGACTCTCCTCTCCAGTACCTTGGCATAGACCTTCCCAGGGAGGCTGAGGAGTGTGATCCCTCTAAAGTCTGTACCACGCCTTTTAATCCGAACGGCATGCTTAAACACTCGAAAAGGCTGAATGGAGTTATTACCACTGTTTTTGGAATGTCTTCTGCGCGCACCAGGACCTGATGGTATCCGCGGACCAGATCCACTTTCAAAAAAACATGTGCCCCTGTCAGGTGCACGGAAAAATCCTGGATGTGCAAGATGGGATAACGATCATGTTCCGTGGCATTATTCAGGCACCGGAAAGCGCCGCATTGTCGCCACGACCCGTCGGCTTTAGGCATCATGTGTAACAGGGATGCCCATGGGCTGTTGGAGCACCTGACGATGCCCAACTGCTCTAAGTTGGCAAACTCCTTGCACACTCTGGCCAGTTTAGCTGCATCCAAACAACGAGGACATGCGAACACCAGCATACCTTTTGTCGTTATAAAGTGTTCAACCTCGTGTTTCGTTACCGTAGCTGAAAAAGCTGGGACCATGAGTGCTGGAAACTGTGCGAGAAAATGTTGCTACTTACTCCCTGAAGCTATAACGTTAGCCAGTGTTGTCGACCCAGCTCCCCGAGCTGTGCAGGCCAGTGAGATAAAAGAGACAGCGTCCATTGATCTCCTTTTAGCAACATCGACTAACAACCCATAAGCACATAAAAAATCTGCACCTAAAATGGGGCCAGAACATGCAGCTATCACCAAGTCCCATTGAAAGCTGCATCTGTGTAAGCATATCGTCAGTGTCCGTTTGCCAAATGTCCTGATGGTGGATCCATTGGTGGCCGTGAGCTCGGGACCACTGTGTCCTGCCATCCTGTCTGCGATGACCGGCAGGATGAGGCTCTTCTGGGAGTTGGAGTCCACCAAAAATCGTCTCCCTGAACATGTGTCCATGACATAAAGCAGTCTGTTCCTGTCACCATCGGTTGCAGCTGCCACCGAATTCCGAATGTACCATCTTTCCAGCTTCTCGAATTGGGATGGCGACAGGCAGTGTTGGGCATTTCAGCCGAAACGGCGATGATAAGAACAGGTCACCCCGTTCCTTCATCTTCTGGTGTCCATCGCGGCTACCACAAATGGCTCCTTGACTTTGCTGGAGTCCCTCACGGATGCCGGTGCCACTGTCTGCACACTGAGAGCTCTGGTCGCAAAGATGATGCTGTCTGCTTCCTGCGCCAGAGCATGGTAGTCCTTAGCAACCAGCCGCGGTGAGTTGGCCTTGATCGCCCTTGCTGTAGCCAGTAGGTTTCTGAGGAACAAGTGGGCAAACAGGAAAGATTTGTCATCCTTCTCCCTCAGCACCAACATGCTCTCCATAAGCTCCACTGCTGTCTTGTCCCATAACTCTGAACATGTTAAGAGCCTCTCTGCCCTCTCACTGTCAGAAAGGGAATAGCTTGAGCTGAGTGAGACGCGGGCAGTGAAGATGGCTGCTTAGGTGAGGAGCACCGCAGTGAAGACAGCCTTTTTTTCTTCTACAAGGGCATTTTTCTCTTGTTTCCTCAGCTGAAACTATTACTACTACTACACTTTGCATTGAGACTGGATTTGTGGAGAACAGGATTAAAATGCCAACGCAACAACAGAAACTAAATATTCGCTCCAAAGCCGGTGCTAGCAAGGAAAATCTAGCTAAAGCTGGTGATACCACAATGAGCCCTCCTCCCTCTCCGCCACCTTCAACAGGTGCAGGTGTTGTCAAAGACCAAATGGTGGAGGACATCTCTAAGATCTATGCACTGTTGAAAGAAATATCGGAGAGGCAAGACGCTAAACTTAACTCTATTGAGGCATCAACGAGGGCGGTGGACACCAAGTTAACGGAGTTAGCTACCCGGCTGGGAGACGTGGAATCTCGCATCGCCTTTCTTGAGGATGCTAATGTAGCTCTGGATGCTAATCCCCCCGCAACCCAGACGCAGGTGGAAGATTTACTTCTGAAGCTAGACGACTTGGAAAATAGATCACGCCGAAACAATCTACGCTTTATCGGCTTTCCAGAAAACTGTGAAAAGTCAGATGCCCTTACCTTCATGCACAAAGCTATCCCAGATCTGTTGAAAATTGAGTTCCCTGGAGGACTGGAAATTGACCGTGCACATCGGAGCCTCGCCAGACGCAAATCAGACGGCCAGCCACCCAGGGCTATCCTGATTCGACTTCTGCACTTCCAGGATAGGGAGCGTATTGTGGAGGCAGCGTGCGGGATGGGAAAGCTGGATTGGAATGGTCATCACATCATGATTTTCCCGGATTATTCCAGACGAGTATCCGAGATGAGGGCGGCGTTCAAGCAGTGTAAACACCTGCTGCACCAGAAGAAGATTGCATTCTCTCTCAGGTATCCTGCAGTTCTCGTTGTGAAGTTGGCAAGTGGTAAACAGGAGTTCACTGACCCTAAGAAAGCATTGAACCTAATTCTTTCACTACTGTGAGACATTGATGAACAATGGTATGAATATATGATATATGTTTATTTGTTATATATCTTTGACGGAGGATTTGATGCAGTATTAATGTAAGGTTCCATTTTTTTTTTTTTTTTTACTGCCCACGCTGTATTATCTGTAGGCATGAGGCTGCTGCAATGTTGCGGCTCTCCCTAGGTTTGTTGCACTGTTCACAGTCACGGTCGTAGAGTTTTTTATTTTCTTTTTTTTGGTTGGTGCTGTTTTTGTGCACCGATGGGTGACATTGGTTTTAGGTCACCATTTATGTTACTTTATGATTAAGTGGTTTTCGTTTCGTTTTTTGTATTTTTAATTTTTATTATGTTTGTCTTTTGCCCAGTGAGGGGGTTTTTGGTGGAGAATTGCTGGATTTTTTAGATGGTAATATGTACCGTTTATGATGTCGGCTAATTGTCAGAACTTTCTTAACCTCATTACTAGGAATGTTAAAGGCCTTAACCACCCAATTAAGAGGAAAAAAAATTGGGCGTTTATTAAATCAAAAAAAGTGGATGTAGCATTGCTTCAGGAGACCCACCTTACTAAAACAGAATCTAAAAAACTCTGTCGGGATTGGATGGGCCATGGGTTTTCGTCTTGCGGTAATAGCCAGAGCAGGGGAGTGGCAATCCTTTTCATAAACATTTGCCGTTCAAGTGTCTAAAAGAGGTTAGTGATGATGATGGACGACTCCTTATAATTCTTATAGAAATTCAGGGCCATAGGATGATACTCACTAATGTTTATGCACCAAATATAGTTGATTGTGCATTTTTTGCACAACTGGAACACGAATTAAGCGAAATGGGTAATTATCCCATTTTAGTAGGAGGGGATTTTAATCAGGTCATGGACAACATTTTAGATCGGAGCACCCCCTCACAGCGTTCATCTAAATCTGGCTCTACATTGAAAGACATGTGCAATGCAATTGGTTTGGTAGACGTGTGGCAGCTTTTTAATCCGTCCACAAGGGATTACATTTTTTATTCCACTGCTCATAATGTGTTTTCCAGGATTGATTACTTTTTAATGTCAAAATTCTCTGTTTTTTCTGTAAATTCGAGCTTCATTGGTAGCATAATACTATCAGATCATGCCCCTGTTTTTTTACATATGATCCCGCCTTGTCAGTTAAAAAAAAATTCTAGATGGAGGCTTAATTCAAGCTTTCTTCTTAATCCAGATTTTGTGTCCTCTTTGAAAGCAGAGATCTCCTTATATCTTGAGACAAATTGGGATTCTGCTCCTTCTGCCAGTGTTGCTTGGGAGGCTTTTAAGGCATTTATTAGGGGACATATTATTCAATATGCATCTTTTAAAAAGAAAACTAACATTGCTAAACAGATTGATTTGGAGAGGAGAACAGCCATATTAGAGACTTCATTCAAACAGGATAGTAGTAGTAGTAGATTAGTTTATTTGACAGGGACAGTGCAATAAACATAGACAATTAATCAAAGACAATTAATCTGATGTGTTGCACATAGAGTGTATAGCTATTAGCTAATTTGCAACTCTTGTCCCTGGATGGGCTTTAGAAAAAAGAATCAAGATAAAAAATATACACAATAATCACATACATCAATGCAGAAAAATTATAAATACACAATTATAAATATTATATTATAAATACACAAATATAACAGCCTGACTCACATTTAACATAAATATTATAAATATTATAAATACACAAATATAACAGCCTGACTCACATTTAACACATATAACATAACTCACATTTGCCTATTTCAGGCCTTCCTCCCTCCGTCACTCACTATAAACAAACACATTTATTCCTTCCCTTCATTCACTCTCACTTTGCAGACAGTTAATTCATACATGAGTACATTCTTGTTTATTTTTCAGCCAGTTTTTAACATTTTTAGTGAATGTTTTAAAGTCCGTTATTATTTTAATTTCATTTGGCATTGTGTTCCAGATGTGACTGCCCTTTATAGAGAAAGCTGTTTGTCCAAATGTGGTTCTGCGGTGGAATATTTTACAGTTATTGTTAACAGAACTCCTGGTGGCTCTGCTGCTGTCCTGTCTTTGGACGAAACCAGCAAGTGGCTCGGGTGCTGATTTATGGAAACATTTGAACGTTAATTTCAGAAGACAGAGGTCAATGAAGCTCTCAAAACTCAATAGGTTGTATTTTTTTAAAACATTACAGTGATGCCACCTAATGGGCTTTTTGTCCAAGATTTTTAGGGTTTGATTATATAATGAACCTATATGTCTTATTGTGGAAGGGGCTGCTTGAGCCCAGACTGTCAAACAGTATGATATATGAGAAAAAACCATAGAATGCATATACAGTGCAGCTGCTTCGTAAGGTATGTAATATCTAATTAATTTAAAGCAGTTCAGATTTGTTTTTACTGTTTTTGAAATTTTCTTTATATGAAGATTAAATTTGAGTTGAGGATCTAGTACAATGCCAAGGTATTTGAATTCTGTAGCTAAACTGATGTCATGATCATGTATATTAACTTTAAAATGTTGCAGGTTACATTTTTTGATTGAAAAGCACATTGAGACTGTTTTCTGAAGGTTCAGCAATAGATGGTTCTTGAGGAGCCACTCTTGGACATCAACCATACTTGTAGACAGTACATCTGCAGCCTGTGCTGGAGTCTTGGCAGCTGTGTAAATAACTGCATCATCTGCATAAAGTTGGCATGTTGCAGCTGAGCAGTGTAACGGCAAGTCATTAATAAAAATGCTGAAAAGTAAAGGACCAAGAATGGACCCTTGTGGGATACCCATGCGGTTGTTTAAAAATGAGGATTTATCCTGGTGAACTTTTACACACTGTTCTCTATTCTGGAGATAAGATGCAAATTTAGTAAGTTTGTCACCCCTTCTGAAGCTTAAGTATGAGCTGAATTCAATCCTAACACAAAAAGTTGAATTTTCCCTATTTCATCTTAGGCATAAACAATTCGAGGAGGGCGACAAAGCTGGCAAAATGCTGGCTAGATATATTAAAATGAAAGAAGCTCAGTGTACTATAGCTGCTATTAGGACACAGGATGGTACTCTGGTGTCAGACTTAAATGAAATTAATGGTGCTTTCAGAGAATTTTACACTTCGCTTTAGTCTTCTGAAATGGAGGCTGGATCTCAAGAGATCTATGCATTTTTGTCATCCCTGTCTTTGCCCTCCCTAACGAAGGAACAAATAGACTTGCTTGACGCTCCAATTACTAAAGAGGAAATTATGAAAGTTATTAAGAGCCTCCCGACTGGAAAGGCACCGGGCCCTGACGGATTCACTGTAGAATTTTACAGGGCCTGTGTTGATGAGCTTTCTCCTTTACTTTTAGAAATGTTTGCGGAATCTCTTGAACAAGGCCGTCTGCCCCCCTCTTTAACAGAGGCTTTAATTTCGCTTATTTTAAAAAGCAATAAAGATCCATTAGAGTGTAAGAATTATAGACCAATTAGTCTTATAAACTGTGACTGTAAAATTCTCTCCCAAATTTTGGCATTAAGATTAGATAAAGCAATGATATCCCTTATAAATCCTGATCAGGTGGGTTTTATTCGTTCCAGAGGTGCGGCAGACAATATTAGGCGATTTATTGATATCATATGGTCAGTTCAAAATGATCCCTCACTTGCACACCTCTCTCCAGTAGCAGCCCTCTCCCTGGATGCTGAAAAAGCATTTGACAGGGTTGAGTGGCAGTATCTCTTTGCGACTCTAGAGACTTTTGGTTTTGGTTCAAAGTTTCTTTCTTGGATTAAATTACTATATAATGAACCTAGAGCTTCAGTGATATCAAATCGAGTTACATCACAGCCTTTTAGACTTTATAGGGGTACGTGCCAGGGCTCCCCTTTAAGTCCCCTGCTTTTCGCTTTGGCATTAGAACCATTAGCTGTTGCTATCCGCAAAGACGGCAATTTTCCAGGTATTCAGGTCCATGGCAGTACCCATAAGATAATGTTGTATGCTGATGATGCATTGGTACTGATTACACAACCTCAAAAATCAATTCCAGCTCTCCTTCAAATTATTAACCAATTTTCACGTTTGTCTGTTTATAGAGTTAACTGGATAAAATCAGAAATTCTCCCTCTAACATCTTACTGCCCTAAAACACTGTTTACATTTGGTCAAAATATAAGCTTTTCTTGGCCAAAATTAGGAATTAAATATCTTGGCATCCTGTTTCCTCACATTTTATCGGATCTGATTCAGATTAATTTTGAGCCTTAGCTCGAAAAATTTAAAATAGACATAGAAAGGTGGTCGCCTCTTTTTTTTGTCTCTTTGGGGCAAGGTCAATGTTATTAAGATGATTTGTGCACCCCGATTTAATTACCTTCTACAATCTCTTCCTCTTAGGATCCCAGTTGGTTATTTTCGACAATTTGATAGGTTGTGCAATAAGTTTTTATGGAATAGTAAGCGCCCTAGACTAAAGTTGAAAAGATTACAAAAGTCTACAGATTCAGGAGGTTTGGGGGTCCCAAATTTAGTTTTATATCATTACGCTTTTAGTCTTAGACATTTGATTCATTGGGCTCTCCCCCCTGAGAGAGCTCCCCCTTGGTTTTATTTGGAGAGTTATCTGAGCAGCCCTCTTCCCCTAGTACATCTAATCACAATCAAACTTCCTTCTGAATTTCAGTCGCATCCTATTGTATCCTTTTTACAATACATTTGGAAGAGGGTTGCTTCTATACTAGAGTTTAGCTCTCATCTTCATTCTATGGCTTCTATTTGGCTTAACCCAAGTCTCCATATTGGAAAATCCCCATTTATGTGGAAAATCTGGGTGAAAAAGGACATCTTGATGTTAAAAGATCTATATGAAGGGGGAGCTCTCAAATCATTTGATGTTCTGCGGGCACAGTATGGACTACCACAGAATCAGTTTTGGAAATATTTACAACTTCGACATCTGCTGTGTCAAGTCTTTGGATCTACAACTACCCCTCCTCCTGATGTAGATTGGCTCATCCAGGCATTGAGTTCCTGTGGTAAAAGATGTAAGGCCTCAAATTTCTATTTAATGCTCCTTAAGAGCTCAAATAAAGATTCTTCATCCCTTAAACACGTATGGGAAAAAGATCTGAATTCACAATTTACTGATGTTGAATGGGCAAATATTTTAAAGAATGGGAAGAAAGTGTCTAGGGAATTGAAAACCAGACTTGTTCAATTTAAAATTTTGAATCGATTTTACTGGACACCTCGTAAAATGTTGAGAGCGAATCTCATTCATTCTTCAAGCTGCTGGAGATGTCTACGGGGGGAGGGGACATTAATCCATATGATCTGGAGTTGTCCGGTAATACAGGACTTTTGGTTACAGATCCATAGACATATTATGACAATTGTTAAGCAAGAAGTGCCATTTACTCAGAGACTTTTTGTCCTTGGGGATCCATCAACTATTCAGGACCCAATCTCTGATGCCGAGTGGATTCAGACTGCTCTGATGGTGGGCCGAAAGTTGATCACTTCTTACTGGAAATCTTCCTCTGCCCCACCCGTAGCTCAATGGCTCAGGGAGTTGGGCAAGCTTGCTGCACTAGAACGCCTTTCATATAAACTTTTGGACAGGATGGACAGCTTTTACAATAAGTGGGGATCCTATCTTACCTTTATAGGTGTTGTAGATTAAGCCAATCATCTTAGGAGTATTAGGGTGTAAATGGAATGTTTTATCCTCTCACTGGGTATATTTCTTTTTGATGTTGTTTTTTTTTTCCTTTTTGTTTGTTTGTTTGCTTTATTTTCTAAATTGAAAACCCAATAAAATTCAAATTACAAAAAAGAAAGGGTATAGCGCTGGAGAAGCATCCTCTTGAGCGCTTTATATTTTCCTTGGGCCGGCAACTTCTGGAGCTCCGCAAGATGGATCGACATATTGCCAATGCTCACATATTTTCCACCCCGAATGACGTATTATGGTACTTAAGTCTGGCAGAGGCAGTCATGCAGCATAACCCTCTGCACGTGCTGCATGCCGAAGGAAGGGAGAGGATTTTCAAGCTGGAGGATCTGCAGCAGGACTGCTGTGGGAGGAGCTCGGTCCAAGCATCCTGGTCGGTGCCAACTAGAGGGTGCTGCCAGACGTCAGCATCATTGTCTCCTTGCCAGCCTCAAGCTCTAGCATCCAGCCTCTCTCGCCAGAAGGCTGGGCCTCTGCCTCCTTGCCAAAAGATGTCAGCGGTGGCCAGAGGAGTATTACCTGGCCCAATTTCAGCAGCAGGAACTATCATGCCCCGGGAAATAAGACAGGTGGGTTTTCATTCTTCTTCCTATTTTAATGAAATACCTTGCCTTATTCCGAGTGATTAGGTTAAGTGAGAGCAGCCAAACTTAGCTGTGTCCTCATCACCTGCTGCTATCTCACCCTCGCCTCCTTCTCCTGTGCCAGTCCTGGGAGTTCCTGCTCCAGCCCTGTGGCCACGTCCGGGACAGGAGGGATGCGGCACCTGCGCTCTGAGCCCTGAGCCAACAGATGGGTGTCCCCTGGGTTCAGCAGCACGGGAACCAGAGCCGACGGTGAGGCACCCTCCAGCATTAGCTACCTTGCTGGGAGGCCCACCGGCAGGGGGGTGCTAAGTCTGGAGGTCAATTGGCTGCATCCACCATCATGCCTGCTGCTGGGGTCATCACAGCAGAGTCGCCAGAGTCTTGGGTGGTGGTGGAGCTTAAGTCAAGGCAAGTACTCTGCACTGCTCTGACACACACAGTTCTAGAGAATTCGTTCCTGGCTTGTGGTGAGGAGAACCAGCTGCAGATGTCCTCTGCTTTCGGATCCTCCTCGCCGAGCTCCACCACTGCCGGCAACATTGTTCCGGTGTTTTCTCTTTCCTCTCCACCTGAGGTGGTCCTGTCTGGACAGGATGTCCAAATGGAGAGGACCAAGACTACCCCCCCCCCCCTCCCGTTGGAGCGGGCCATGGTGGGTGTGGATGCCCAGGTGGAGAGACCCGAGACATCCCTGTCAGGATCACCAGAGTACTGAAGGGCGGTGGAACTCGAGCACAGGCAAGTGCTCCTTCTTGTTTTCACCTTCTCTGTTTTAGAAAGATCTTGCCTGGCTCTTGGTGGGGAGGTCCAGGTGCAGCTGTCAGCCGCACCTGAGCCCTCCTCGCCGGGCTCCACTGCTGCCGGCGACCCCAACTCAGTGTGTGTATATGTCTCTGTTCCTTCATCCGAGGTCTCCATGGGTGCTGCCCCCCCTCCGTCTGAGGTCTCCGTGGGTGATGCTCCCCCTCCATCTGGGATCTCCATGGGTGCTGCTCTCCCTCCTTTGGGCTGTCATAGGTGCTGCTTCCCAGCCTGGGGGTGTCTTGGATGATGTGCCCCAGTCTGAGTTTGTCGTGGGTGCTGTGCTTCAGCTTGGGTCTTTGGAGGGTGCTGCGTCCCAGCCCAGGGGCCACCGTGGGTGTGATACCTCAGTCCAAGGCCACCGTGGGTGCGACGCCTCAGCCCGAGGCCACTGTGGGTGCGACGCCTCAGCCCGGCACCACTGTGGGTGCTACGCCTCAGCCCGAGGCCACCATGGGTGTGACACCTCAGACCGAGATTGCCAAGGTTGCGGCCTTCCCACCTTCTATGGGCCCCGGGGGTGCTACCAATCCTCCGTCTGTGGTCCCTGCAGGTGCAGCTATTTCCCAGCCCAGGGCCACCACGGATGCAGCTACCGCTGAGGGTGCATCATGGGAGGTTCCTGCTGATTGGCCACTCTTTGCTGGAGGATGCCGTCTCCTAGCTCCCGTGGCTCGTAGGCTTAGGGATGAAGGGAGGCCAACTGAAGAGCTTTTCCTCCTTGTCAGGGGGCCCTGGAATGCGGGGTGGCCAGCCGACGTGTTTCAGCATAGACGCTGGTGGAGTCAGGACTCTGGAAGACCGCCAGAGCTGCTCCATCCAGTGATCTGTCGGGCATAAAATCACGTGTTGCTGCTCGTCAGACAGTGTGTCAGTCATGAGTGGTTTCTTTGGGTTTCGTTTTGTTTTTTGGGTTGTTTGCTTTGGTTGCAGTCCCTCCATGCCTGGGGTTCCCCTCCTCCGCCCCGGGTGAGTTTTTTTTTTTTTTTTTTTGTGTAGTTTCATGTAATGTTTTTTTCTGTGAATGCAATGTTTTGTTTTTTTGTTTTTTTGTTTTTTTTCTGGGTCCTTTTTTCTGTTTATGCTTAGTCCTTATCTCTCCTTGTTTTTGAAATGTGTTCTGGCCAAGTTACAAACGGTTGGTTAGTTTTCCTTTATTGGGTTTTGCTGTTTATTGTTTTTCTGTTCTTTTGTTTCTTTCCTTTTTGTAGTTATTGAGGTTAATTTATTTGCTAATTTGTTTTGAGTTATTATCCCTTGTTTGGAGCTGTGGTTATTTTTCATTTTAGTCTGGCTTTATTTTCTCTTTGTCATATTTTGGAATATACACCCTCAGTTTCATTATGTCTCAGTCTAAGTTTAATTCTTTATTGTCTTATTAGTATTTATTTTAATTTCAAAGGTATGGTTTGGTTTGATTTACTTTTGTATCTGGGTCTGTTCACGTCCTCACTTTTCGACCGTTGAGGAGAGTGCGTTGAGCTCTGACCAGGTTTTGTCCTTTTACCTTTTTCCTCAGCAATTGAGCCCCACTGTGCTCCGGTTGAAATTGTCTCAGGTTTCCCAGCGTATGGGTGCACCTCAGCTGCGGTGTTCCGGGCTGTTCTGTTTCCCCCTGGATGTGAGCTCCGCCCTCCTCCGGTATGCACAATTTTTGCTTGTTTTGGTCATAGTGTCATGTTGGCTTTCATTTTGTATTGGGGGGGTCTGTTTGTGTGGGGGGATTGTTTTGGTGATGTTACCCTGGGGTGTCTGGGTTCCACCTCTTGAGGGACGGGGCTCTGTCATGATCCAGGGGCACAGAGAGGTGTTGTGCCCCATCTCTAGTTTAGCTCAGTCTTCTCTGTTTCTTTGTGCATTTATAGTTATTTTCTTGTATCATTATGTTTTCCGGCCAGTGTTTTATTTTGACAGCGTTGTGCAGCTTCCGGCTGTCAAACCGGTCGGAGCTGCACACCTGTTTGTCAATCTGTTATTTTCTCCACTCACATATCCACACCTGTTTCTAATTATGTTTGGCATATAAGAGGACTGCAAACCTCTGGGGGGTTGTCGTGTTCTTCCTGTGCACCCGTCCTCAGGAGCTCTAAAATATCCTGAATGTGTTTGGGTCCCGCTGTAGAGGTGAGTGGAGGGCTCCGTCTAGGTAATTCTTCCCTATTTCCAGCCATGAGCCCCGACTGCCTTCGGGTGTACTCCGGCTGGATTCTGTCCCCCTTTGCTAGGTGATTCTGGCTTCATGTTCCCCTGGACGTTGAGCCCCACTCGCCTCCAGCGTTTTCCATGTTAATGTTCTTGTTTATCTTTGCCATGGACTTTATGATTTAATTTGCTATGTTCACATTCGTGCCTGTTTTTGTGTTAATAAATGTGCAAACTCACAGGGAGCATTTGGTGTCCTAATTAGCTTCATGACAAATGTAGGTTAAACCTCGGCTTTCTTATGGATTCCATGTTTGCCCAACTCTGTGTTTGCCCACATGAACTTTACCTGTTTACCTATTTTAAACTTGTTTTATCAAAAAATTGCAATTTTTTTTTTGTAAATTTGAGACATTTCCCCATAAATTCTTGAAAATTTGGAACTTTCTCATAAATTTGCAACTTTTTTTTTTTTTTTTTACTGTAAACTTGCAACTTCTTTCCTCATAATTCATGTTTTTTTTTCTTGTAAATTTGAAACTTTTTCCTCACAAACGTGTTAATTTTTCCTTCAAAATTTTTACTTTTTTTCTTGTAATTTTGGAACTTTCTCATGAATTTGCCACTTTTTTTTTTTACTATAATCCTGCAGCTTTTTCCTTGTAAATTTGATACATGTTTCCTTGTAAATTTGCAACTTTTCCCCCATAAATTTGCAACATTATTCTTGCAAATTTAGAACTTACTAAAAAAAATCAGCTTTTTTACTGTTAACTTACACTTTTTTTCTCATAAATGTGTACCTTTTTTCTTGTAAATTTTCAATTTATTTATACAGATATTTGATATACTTTGGGTTAATTTACAACTTTTTCTACCTTTTCCTCATAAATTGGTAACTTCTTTCTAGTAAATCTGCAAAAAATTTCTTGTAAGTTTGTAACTTTTTTCAAGTAATTTTGCTATTTTTTTCTTGTAAATTTGCAATTTTTTTTTACTCGTAAAATTGTGACATTTTTCCTAGTAAATTTGTGACTTTTTTTCTCATAAGTTTTCACATTTTTCTGATAAATTTGTGACTTTTTTCTTCATAATTTTGCCTATGGCACAAGCATTACTAAATCCTCCTCACCCAGATTAAACCCAGATGGGTTTAAATGGGTAAACAGATTACCTGCTCACCTGTACCACAGGTAAAGTCCATGTGGGCAAACACAGATGAGGCCACGGAACCTGTGGACAAACCCACATGGGACCCATAAGACAGCCCAAATTTAACCTTTGCTGGGGCCCACATGGGCATACTGGCTCGGGTGGGTCAGCATTAAGGGTATCATGCATCAGATGTGTTTCTGCAGAAAGAATGTACTTCTGTGCAGCCAACCTGGCTGCACGGTGGCGCAGTGGTTTAGCACTGTGGCAGCACAGTTTTACCCTCAGCCGGGGGATCGCGGGGATCATGAGATCGTGGGTTCGATCCCAGCCCCCGACCAACAGTGAGCTGTGTGGAGTTTGCATGTTCTCCCCGTGTTGCGTGGGTTTACTCCGGGATTTCTCCGGTTTCCTCCCGCACACCAAAAACATGTAGGTTTAGGGCGCTCGCGCACGCAGCGACCAGCAGCCGGTGGCTTGTCACCAGACTGCAAATCAAGTCTACCTACGGGTACAAATAAGTAACAAAAAAAAAAAAAAAAAACCTAGCAGCATGACCTCTGTACATCACTGACTACTGCACATGTGGATATAATATGGACATCATCAAAATGTGTGCAGTTAAGCATTCAAGATTCTATTACACTTTGTATGAGGCATGTTAAACAAAAAATAATATATTACATTTAATGGACAACAATCCAGTGCATATTTCTTTAAAAAAGCAATGTTACCCAATACTGACCTAATTACATGAAATACACCTTTTTTTTAATCTTGAGTATGTGGTTGCCGATTGATGGCTCTCAGGAGTCTGGGTGTACTGGATGTCTCTTATGTTATACATTTTCTTCTGCCTTTTCCTCCTCAGATATATGAAAATGACTTAAAAATTACCACTGTGTAATATACTTTCAAATCCACTATGCCAATACCAAGACAAATTTGCAAAGGATAATAGGGAAGTATTAATGGCACTGACATACACTTGTGCTTCTAAGTTTGCATACCTCCAGGGTGTATTAACCCATCCAATATGGATCAAAATAAGCCTTCAGTTTCAGTGCTACTTGACTTAACTGCAGCCTTTGATACTGTGGACCACTCAGTTCTTTTAGATAGACTTCATTTTATTGGCCTTTCTGGTTCAGCTTTTAAATGGTTTCAATCATATCTCACTAACAGAGATTTTTTTGTAAATATTGAGCATCAGTCATCTAAAGCTATAAGATAAATTACGGTGTTCCGCAAGGTTCAACTTTAGGACCACCACTTTTTAATCTCTATATGTTGCCACTGGGTGAGATCATCAAGAGGCATGGCTGTAGAAGAGCTTGGAATAACGAGGCGATGTGACTTATAAACCAAAGTTTATTATCAGCTTCGCTCCTCTAACAAGTCTCATCTTAGTGCAGAAGCAGAATAAGAGGTCGAACACATTCTGACCTACATACTTATACCTACACATAACAAAAGACATTGCACATCAAAGCTGACATCCCGCATTAGCTTAATCCCCCCTCCTTTGTCTTCCTACTCCTCCACCTGACCCTGGGTGGTCAGGGCGATCGATCTCCTCCATTGTCCTCTGTCTCTTCCACCTGGCCCTGGGAAGTCAGGGCAATTGATCTGGTCTCCACTGCTGCGCCTCAGATGCTCTTTGATCTTCGCTGGCGGTTGAGACCTCTTGTCCTGTTCTGAGGCGTGAGGTCGTTGTACATATGTAATCACCAAACATTCTATCATGCTTATACATATGTAGGTTATGGGATATATGATTAATATAAACCACAATGGCATAAATTTCAATAATTATGCTGATGACACCCAGCTATATATGACTGTGTCTCCTAATGACCCTGGACCTATTGGTTCTCTTTTAAACTGTATTTATGATATTAAACAGTGGGTGGAAGACAACTTTTTACAACTCAACCAGGACAAAACATAAGTTTTAGTTATTGGGACAGAAGCTCAGAAAGAGAAACTTTCAGCACATCTACAGATACTGGCAACAAAGTCCTCCAAAACTGTGAAAAATTTGGGAGTGATCTTTGACCAGGATCTTAGTTTTAAACAACATATTAGAAATGTAACTAATACTACTTTATCATCTAAAGAATATCTCCAGAGTGCGGCAGTTTCTATCTCAAGCCAATACCAAGACACTTTTACATGCTTTTATTTCTTCTAGAATAAATTATTGCAGTGCTCTTTTTTCCAGTCTTCCTAGAATGACTATAGCCCCCCTACAACTACTTCAGAACTCAGCCGCCCAGGTTCTGATAAAGACCAGAAAGACAGCACACATAACATCCATTTTAAAGTCTCTGCATTGGCTTCCTGTCAGCTTCAGAATATATTTTAAGGTTCTTTTATTGGTTTTTAAGGCTCTTAATGGTCTTAGCTCTGATTATTTATCAGAATTACTTTTACATTATAAGCCTTCAAGAACCCTCGGGTCTTCAGGGTCAAGGTTTTTTTTTTTAGCACTCCTAAAGTCAGAACTAAAAATCACAGTGAGACGGTTTTCTGTCATTATGGTCCACGTCTGTGAAACAGCCTTCCTGCAGACCTGAGAGCAACAGAGAATGTTGATACTTTTTAAAACCAAACTAAAGACCTGTCATGAATCTGGGTTTGGCTGTTCCAAACCCAGCTCTGACTTATTGTTATGTTTTGCCCTATTTTCCACCTGGCGCTTCAAGGAGTTATTGGGCCTCTTCTCCCTGACAGCTTGTGCACGCCCCTCCTCCTGTCAAGTGCCATCAGCTGTATGGTCACGGGTGTTCATACACACACACACACACACACACACATGTTCCATTTATTCCCACTCATACACTCATGCACGCTCTTTCACACACCAGGCCCAGTCAAGTTCAGCCCATGCTTTCTCGCACCGGCAATCTCTTTCCTCATTAGTTTCAGGAGTATTTGTTTGCTGCACTTGTGGAAAGAGATTGTTGGAGCATTCACCTCCATATGCTGCAGCTAGCTCTCCTCGTATGTGTTGTCATTACCTTTGTTGTTATCCAGCCTGTTTCTTCAAGTCTGGTAAATCCCTTGGTGTTACAGCTGGCCTAGCTTCTCTGTTTCATCCTCCAGACTGCACGGTTCGCCCCAGGATCACTCCAGCCACGTAAGTTTCATGATTGCCTTTGTCTTTGTGCTGACAGCAGCCTGCAACACAAGGCTTTCTCTTTGACCGGGCTGTAGAGCATCCGGTAGCCACCCTGTATGTCTGGTGGCCTTAATTTCATCAATTGCATTTCCCTGTATCTTTGTGGTCAACTGGACTTGTTTATTTGTGGTCAAATCTAAAATGGCATTTTCTCCTTCTGCTATTGGGTTTTCCATTCCTCCCCCCTGCAGCCGTGTAATGGTGCATGAGGGATTGTGACAAGACCCACTTTTTGACCTGGCTTTTATTTACATTTTTTTCCCCACTTTTCCCCCTTTTACCTTTTCTTACACCTTTTAATCCTGTTTTAATTATTTTTTGTTATCCTGTTTTTATTTGCATTTATCCCGTTTTAACTTTTATTTAATTTGTTATTGCTTGGTTTTATGTCTTATTACCTCTGTTTTTTTTTTTCCACACTAATAGTAGCACTTCCTCAGTTCAGTGTTAATGTTTTATATGAGTTTTTTTTTAACATGGTTTTTATATGGTCGATTAGTCAGTGTGTTGTGAGTGTATGTGTGTGGGTGGGTGAGACTGTTTTGGTGTATGGTGTTTATTATTTTGTACAGCACTTTGAGCTGCTACACTGTATGAAAAGTGCTTTATAAATAAAGTCTGATTGATAGGCACAACCATGTGAATGGCACTTAGTAGTGGCTAAAATACAACTTGCCCATAAATTTGCATATCCTGGAGGTATGTAAATGTATAAGCACAACTGCAGCTTTAACCACAAACTATAGGCTAAAGAAAGAAGTGATATATTAAAAGGGTACTGATACAGTCCACCTTTTTTATAAATGCAAAACTTCCATTTGTTCTGAATTTTCCATTTGGGACAAGCTTTATCCAACACCACCACTCACCATGCACAGATGTTTACTTTTAGCAGTCGCCTTGATGGCTGTTTGGAATGAGAACTTAAAAAATGCAGCTGGAGGCTAAAATAGCAATATGCTCACAAAGTGCTCTACTGGCACACATGCAGCATTAAGTTCGAGTCCTTTATGCCACAGCATGGTACAATGATATGTAAAAGTTCAATTAGGGATCAGTTCAAATGGCCCTGGAAGCAAAATACTGTGCTCTGCTCTCACTGCTGGTAATTGATCTGGCAACAGTACTAACCATCTGGGCTCCAGTCTCTTCAAACAGTGAAAAAGACTTATCCTGCACCCATTCCGATGAGTCTGTGGGCAAGGCCGGATGGATCTGTACAGGCAACCCGGTTGAAGACTATGATTGTATACTGTACAAAAGGCAGAAACAACACAATTTCCAATTATACTTATTGAGAATAACTTCATGTAAGTTATATTGTGTCTGGGAAATAGCCAGACTTAATAAGACAGCTTTATTTCCTACAGTGCTGTGAAACAGTATTTATCCCGCTTCCTGATTTCTTATATTTTTACATATTTGTCACATTTTGCTTCAGATCATCAAACAAAATTTAATATTAGACAAAGATAACCCAAGTTTTCAAGTTATAAAATGCAGTTGTAAAATGATTTAATTTATTAAGGGGAAAGAAAAAAACTGTCCAAACCTACCTGGCCCGGCCTATGCAGAGACCTTTTGAGGGACAGGGGCTCAAATTTAAAAAAAAGGGGTACATGGAACACCATTTGCTAACAATACATGTACAGTGAAAAAAAAAAAAAAAAAAAAAAAGGAGCGGAATTTACTAAAAAAAAAAAAAAAACAAACAAAAAAAACCCTGCTTGTTAAATATTTTCATTTGAAAAATCTAATAAATTTTACTAAGGTTATTTTTAAGTAAAGTTTGCTTGCTACCAAAAGTAAATTTTACCAATAGAGCCTATTCTAGTAGTTTAGTAATCACTTTATTTCTATTCTGTTCCAGCTTTACCGGAGTGGTGGCCTAGTTGGTAGAGCATCCGCGCCTCACCCAGGAGGTTGGAGTTCAAATCCTGGCCGGGTCATGCCAAAGACCAAATAAAATTGGAACTTCCTGCTGTCCAGCTTGGTACTCAGCAAAAATGGAGCAGAGGAGGGAAATTTGTGTCGGCGCCTTGCATGGCAGCGACCCCTCTGATTCTAGATGTGATTAACATTGTAGATAGGAGAAACATAGTTGTGTTTTTTTCCTACTGTACATGATTGGCTGAATGGATTGAATGACAGTAAAGTTGGCTTTACCTTTATTTTTCAGGTTAAAAAAACAAAACCTGTGCATTGGTAGTAAATTTCATTCAGTTCTCTTTTGTACGTTATTCCAAAACCTTAATAAATACTTATTTTCAGTGTCAATTTTCTCGTATTTGTCTATGAAATAAGTAATTTTTACTTTGTTTGTATATTATCATAAATGAATATACTCCACCACTAAATTATTACAGATTTACTGCATTTATAATTGTAGCACATGGATTGCACAGCAGACTCCTGCATAACAGTCCACAGAAGTTTTAAAGAACACCACATTTATTTTATATCTTCAGAAACACAACAGTCATAAGCCAGTGGGTGACAGCACAGCTACATCAATGTTTTACACACAATCCCTTTCAAGCCCGAGAAAACAGTTAATCATTTTATAATAGCTTACCTTTCTAATGCTTCTGTCTTAACTACTATTTTAAACAACATAAGAGATAATTCACAAAGAAATATTAATATAAAGTGGATCACTTTGTAAGAAATAAAATGTCACTATATTGTCACGTGGTTTTAGATTTTCATGATCAAAATTATGATAGAGCAATTCCAGCATTCCAATATTACTCTACAGTCATGACCAAAAAGATTGCCATATACAGAATTTTTTTTTGCTTTGAGATGACTTAAATTTTTACAGCCATCAAATTATTTAATATTTTTCTACTATAGGTAAAATGCAGGCACAGGAGAGAGCAAAAGCAACAATCATTAATCAAATTTGAATATAACAGTAGAAAAAAGAAAGGAAACTAGAAGATAGTGTAAAAAAAGTTATAAGTTTGTTTGGAAAAAGAACAAATACAGTGTTGTGAAAAAAGTGTTAGCCCCCTTCCTGATTTGTCATTTTTTTGTAGGTTTGTCACAAATTTCAGATCATCAAACAAATTTAAATATGAGACAAAGATAACACAAGTAAATACAAAATGCAGTTTTTAAATGAAGATGTTTATTATTAAGGGGGAAAAAAATCCAAATCTACATGGCCCTGTGTGAAAAAGTGACCCCCCACCCCCCCGTTAAAATGTAAATTAACTGTGGTTTATCACATCTTTGGAAAACTGAGTTCAATTTCTCTAGCCACACCCAGGTCTTATTATTGCTACACCTGTTCTCAGTGAAGAAATCACTTAAATAGGACCTGCCTGAAAAAGAGAAGTATACCAAAAGATCCTCAAAAGCTAGACATCATGCTGTGATCCAAAGAAATTCAGGAACAAATAAGAAACAAAGCAACTGAGATCGATCACTCTGGAAAAGGTTATGAAGCTACTTCTAAAGCTTTGAGAATCCAGCAAACCACAGTGAGAGCCATTATCCACAAATGGCAAAGACATGGAACAGTGGTGAACCTTTCCAGGAGTCGCTGGCCGTCCAAAATTACCCCAAGAGAGCAGCGACGACTCATCCAAGAGGTCACAAAAGATCCCACAACAACACCCAAAGAACTGGAGGCCTCACTTGCCTCAGTTAAGGTCAGTGTTCATGACTCCACCATAAGAAAGAGACTGGGCGAAAATTGCCTGCATGGCAGAGTTTGAAGACAAATACCCCTTCTGAGCAAAAAGAACATAAAGGGTTGTCTCAGTTTTGCCACAAAACATCTTGACGATCCCCAAGACTTTTGGGAAAATGTGGACTGACGAGACAAAAGTTTAACTTTTTGGGAGGTGTGTGTCCCATTACATCCAGTGTAAAAGTAATACAGCATTTTAGAAAAGGAACATCATACCAACCGTAAAATATGGTGGTGGTAGTGTGATGGTGTGGGGCTGTTTTGCTGCTTCAGGACCTGGAAGACTTGCTGTGGTAAATGGAACCATGAATTCTGCTGTCTACCAAAAAATCCTGAAGGAGAATGTCCGGTCATCTGTTTGTGACTGCCATGGTTAAGTGACCCAGTGACAAGACATGGACTCCAAATTGATACAATTAAGTTTATTAACAACAAGGAGAGTGGAGATGAGCGTGAGTGTATGCTGGAACTGCCGGGAATAGAGCGAGACACCGTATGGCCTGGCAACCCTAGGAACACACAGAGAGAGGGTGTTAACGGAAGTCAAGGCTGGAGGTAAACAGTTACGCTGTAGCTTACTGTGGGAGCAAATGGTGGTGGCTCCGGTTCAGCGTGACGGCTGCGGCCAGGGAGACAGTGCTCTTCTGTAGATGGTGCAGCTCCAGCAGGAGAGTGTCTGGGGAGAGTTAGTGTGGAGGGTGTGCAGGAAAAATCCGCCACCAGGGAGATAAGAGGAAGATTCCGCCGCCACGAACTCCACCTGTGCACAGGGGACTGGAAAGCAAAGGTGAGTAGGAATTTGAGTTTACGTGGGCAGCTGGAGGAATGCTCCGCCGACGATGGAAGCAGGCTTTGGCTGAGATCTTGGTAGATAGAAGAGATTGGTGATGAAGCTCGTCAGGAGCGCTGTGAGACATCTCCACACTGCTCGTACGGGCAGTGCAGTAGATACAGGCCAGGCATGGTGAGGACCAGGTGTACCCGCAGCTGGGAATAACTAGCAGAGCAGACCATGACAGTGACCTCAAGCTGAAGCGCACTTGGGTTCTGCATCAAGACAATGATCCAAAACACACCAGCAAGTCCACCTCTGAATGGCTTAAGAAGAACAAAATGAAGACTTTGGAGTGGCCTAGTCAATGTCCTGACTTGTAGCCCATTGAGATGCGGTGGCAAGACTTTTATAAGGTGGCTCATGCTTGAAAACCCTCCAATGCGGCTGAGTTAAAACAATTCTGCAAAGACGAGGTGGCCAAAATTCCTCCACAGCGCTGTAAAAGACTCATTGCCAGTTATCATAAATGCTTGATTGCAGTTGTTGCTGCTAAGGGTGATCCAACCAGTTATTAGGTTTAGGGGGCAATCACTTTTTCACACAGTGCCATGTGGGTTTGGATCCCCCCCCCCCAATAATAAACACCTTCATATAAAAACTGCATTTTGTGTTTACTTGTGTTATCTTTGTCTAATATTTAAATTTGTTTGATGATCTGAAACATTTAAGTGTGACAAACATACAAAAAAATGAGAGATCAGGAAGGGGGCAAACACTTTTTCACACAACTGTATGTAAAAAAAATAGCAAAGATATTTGTTATATCTTTGCAAAGATATATCAAATAATTGTGGGAAAAGGTTGCATATTTACATTTTAATGTATTTTTTTTATTTATTTTTGAGGAAAAAACATGTTGCTAGAAAAAGCCATAAATTTGTTGTTGACAACCCTAAGCACTAAGCACACACCAACTTGCCCAGTCATGTCCTTAACTTACCCACCATAAAAGAACTAATGGACTAATATATATTTTAAATACTGAACTCTAAACCCTTATGTAACAGGTGGGTTTTAGATCCACCTGTTAGAATAGAATTATAAATTTTACTGTTTTCTAGTGGCTGAAACTCCACTCTCCAAAACACATGAAACACCTTCACAAACTGAAAGTAATGCTCAAAAACCAAACCCACTTGTAATGCAAAGATTACACTGGTCAACACCAAATTTATTGTCTAAGTTTGTTTTTTTTAGCTGATTTAGGACAATTTTGATGTGCTGAATCCAAAAATCACATTGGTTTTGCTCAATCAGGTCAACTTTTTGAATTACGGCCACATGTTTGTTTTATACATTTTGGTTTACATGTATCGGTATTTTAACTTTATATGATGCAAAAATCTTTTTGTATGTCTTGCAATTCTCTGAATTTTGAACAATGATGACATAACAATAAATTTATATGTACTTACCTTTATATAAAGGTAGGTACATGCACAGTACTAAGTACTAAGTAAGTACAAGTTTTTTCTTAGCACCTGATTGAGAGAAACGGATGTCATTTTTGGATTCAGCAGTGCAAAATTGTCTTAAATCAGCTGAAAAAACACAGACAACTTACAAAAAAGTTATTTTTGTAACCCTGTGTTATCAAATCTATTAACCCCTTGCACTCCGGGCAATTTTCCTAAAAACGCCAAAAAATAACGTGCCCAAAGTAAATCGAAAGCTGTTCTTCAACCCTTTGCTGCATCTTCATGGGGTTGGTCTCATTAAAAAGAAAACACTTTGTATTTTTTGGCAAAAAAAACCATAATCTCTCTATGTGCCACTGAGTTACAGTCATCTAAACATACTGAACTTGAAGAAAATAAATTTGGCCACAGTGTTTTTTTGGATACAAATGATTGCAAATAACACACAGCTGTCCGATCCGGCTGGAAAATGCAACAGAAATGTAGAACCAACTGTTATCAAGTTGAGATCCAAATTTTGTAACAATACCACAAAAAATGAATATATTACACAGCTTTGTTCTCAGGCTGTTCCCAGGCATTTTGGAACTGTGCCAAATGGCACAGTTTGGAAAAATGTCTGTAACTTTTGAATGATTCAATGTAGAATCTTCATTTTGGGCTCTAATGAAAGGTCACATTCAGGGCTGTGTCTGTGTGTGTGTGTGTGTGTGTTGGGGGGGTTGTCCCCCCCCGCTACAAAGGATGGAGTTCGGCCCTCGCTACATGACGGATTACACTCGTTGCATGTTTCCACAGCAACGCTGTCACAGCGGCTTCCCCCCCCCCTTGCTACTGTGTGTGTGTGTGTGTGGGGGGGGGGGTTGTCCCCCCCCTCGCTACAGAGGACGGCCATCGCTACATGACGGAATAGACTCATATGGCTATGTGGCGACCGCTGCGCAGTCAGCGCGGCTTCCCCCCGCGGACCGTGAACGCCCCCCCCCCCGCTCCTCTTCTGCAGCGGGGGGGGGGGCATTCACGGTCCGAACACGGCAAATGAACCGTTTATCGCAGCGCACGCACTTTGTACTTCGTGCGCCGTACAGTTGTAATTTACCAATCGGTCAAAAGTCATTTTTGGATTACAGTTTTCAGGGATAAATAATAATTTAGCTTATAACACCTTACCTCTTCACAGCAGCAGAGTCCTGGCGAACTTCTCTTCCTCATTGTCAGACGAACGCGATGCTGGTCCGCTCGTGGATCCCGGTCAAAACATAATTCCAATATTGCGGTTTTGGTGAATGATTTACAACCTTTGTCGTCGGCCTCCGTCAGTCTATGATGACGGAAGAGAATCCTAAACGTCTATTCTGCTGGAATGAGTGCAGGTCGCACTTGTGAGTGTTCTCCATGCTGCTGGGTCTGTAGCAGGTTCGTCCAGCGTCCTTTTTTTCATTTGCAGCAACAGTAAATCTCTCTTCACCCAGCCCAAACTTCTGTGCTTCAATTGGCTCCTGCATTCACAGTAGGCGGGTCCTCCTTCCTAGGTTTTCATTCATTGGTTCTTCAGGGTTTCAGAAACCCAATTCAAGGCTCTTATTAGTCGAATGAGAGGTCAATCAGATGAACTAATCTGTTCGTGGCTGTGTCTGCAGCTTTTTTTTTTTCAGTGGCGCTTGGACGCCAACACCAACTACATCACCACCATGAGGACCATGCGTCCAAGAGCACACGAGGACGCACGAGTGTGCCCTCGTGTGCCCTTGTGCGCCCTAGGACGCAGAGACTTGCCCGCCCGTGGTACAAAGGAGTGCAAGAGGTTAAAAGTATTGATAAAATAAAATCAAAGAAACAAACACATAGACTATGACCACTCCTGCAAATAAAATAAATAAAGAAAGAAAGAAAGAAAGAAAATAAAAATAAGTCTGTCATGCAATTTTCAAATAGATGTTTTTAGGCAAGAGTCTTAAAATGCTTTCTTGCTTCAGTGAAAATGTGCTTTTGTCCATGTGTGAATATAGGCTGTTCAGCCTCTCAAAAAAAAAAAAGAATCTAAGCTGGCTCAACTTTTTTCAGTCCTGTCATATCCGGCTCTAGGGAGCCGGGCAATCAGAGCCAGGGACAAGCCAGTGAGTCGAGATGTTTTATTCTGGGTAAGGGATAAGGGATGAGGAGAGCACAGACACTCATACAGACGTACATTCTCAGGCTGCACAGCGCAGGGGTAGGTAGCTTGTACCGGACGTGGGGGTAACAAGACGTGCATACTCACAGCGGGATACAAACACCGGAATGCTGCAAGGGGAGTAGAGGCTGACACCAGACGAAGGGGCTTCAGCCTAGCAGTGCTTATGTCGCAGCCCCGAGTCATCGAGGCTGCTCCTATTTATCCTCATTGGCAGCGCCCCAGCTGATGAAGACTAATTGGCCCCAGCCGTCCATAATGCTGCCAGCTGGGGGCCAGCTGAGACGCTGCTCAATGGGAGGCAGGGATGAGGGAAAACATGGGCTCAGTGCCGAGACGGCATCTCAACCCATGGTGACAGAGCCCCTCCCTCAAGGTCGGGCTCCTGAACGACCAGGAACATCCCAGCCCCCCCCCCCCCCCCCCACCTAGGGTGGGAGGAAGGGAGGCGGACCGGAGGGGAAGAAGCCAAGGGAAGGACAACACCAATGGGGCAATGTAGGGTAGCGGGAAAGAAAAACCCAAATACAATACTGACAAAACAGAATAATTAACCCAGGTACAGATGGGGAGAAGAACTGGGTCAGCACGCCGGTTACATACTACCCAGAGAGTACCAACCATGCGTGACCCAGAGCAAGAAAAAAAGAGAACCACCAAAAAGGTACAGGGCAAAAAATGCTGAGTATGGTCAAATAAAGGGAAAACACAATACACAGCACCAATATAAGTACATACACACAGTCACCAAGAAAAGTGAAGGTGACTGGAACAAATGGACAATTACAGAGCATGGTGTTACGGAAAACAAGGCACATGACTCTATAATGAACCAACAGGGCATAAAAAAGAAATACTGAGTGCAGGCAAAGAAAAACCCACACACATGAATATATAAATACCCACAGTCACCTAAAGAAATGAAAGTGACTGGAATGAATGGGCAACTGCAGAGTATGGTCTGAAAGGGAACAAAACATAACTCTACAATGCAAAAACGAGACTAAAAACATGGTACAAAAAATAAAATGCTGGGTACGAGGGAAGGAAAACGCACAGCACTATAAATACACATCCACCAACAGGACAGACATTACACCCAAGTGACCTTAATAACGATAAAAGAAAAAGTGACACCCGAGGTGTATGGCAGGCAGAGTCCAAAAATAGCCGAGATGGCTCCGGAGATCTCCCCGCCCATTGTCCAGCTGGCGAATCAGGGGAAGAGAAATGTTCGGACGGCGAACTCTGGACCCAGATCCCAGGAATCCAGTCCAACGGCTGCCGAACCAGGCCGCCCAAAGGCAAACACAGACCAGTGGGGGGAAACCAGATCGCCGAACCGAAAGTTTTGCGGGTCGGGTCGTCGACCCGCATCACTCAACCACCAGGACCGTTGAGACGGACGAAGGGTCAGAGCGGATCCCGGTGGAAGAGGCTCAGGGGAGAGCCGATGACGAGGGCGGCGGGCCTCAGGGAAACGGCCACCTCCTCACCGGACCTGGACAACACTGGGGCAGCACCCACGTCGGACCCCGATCGGGCCTCAGGCGAACCCACGTTGGACACTGCACCAGAACCGACCTCCAACGTTGAACCCGGACCCTCCAGCACCACGAGGAACAGCAACTCCTCGCCGGTGACCCTGGAAGAAGGCTCAGAAGAGAAAACAGAACCGGGATCAGGATCACCGGCAGCGCCAGAACCCGGCGAGACGAGCTCAGACGCAGCGGGCGGCTGCACCCTGCTCGTCTCCCCTGGAGATAGGCTGAAGTGCTCAAAGATAAAAAGAGAGAAAAGAAAGGAGAGCACTCGCCTGATCTCGGGTTCTGACGCCGTCCAGGACTGCGAAGATCCAGGATCCGTCGTCAGGAGGTCGTTGTCAGGCTCCCATCTAGCCGCGTCGGGCCACGCAGCCAGCACGATGGTCAGCGCAGCTTGAGATTCCTCCAGCTCAGGTAACCCCGCCGACGACCCACTCGGCGTGAAGCCAGAAGAATCTCGTCCCGCTGGACCGAACCGCTCCTCCGTGGAGACCCAGGGACGCTCAGTCGTCAGCGTAGACTCCACGCAGCAGTCAGTCCCCCTCCTCCGTCCGCAATGTAGCTGCGGAACCACAGGCCCTCTCCATATCCCACCACGTTGACCCGGAGCCGGGGACCGCTCGGCGGAGAGAGACACAGAGGATGCGGGATTAGGGATACAGGTTACAGCAGGTGGGGAGAGTTCAGGGAGCTGCGAACCCTGAACTTCTCCTCCAGGGATGTGACAGAGCAAATCATTAAGCAGGTGTGAAAAAACAATGACTTGCCTGCCCCCTGGAGGTTGAGTATCGCCTGCTGTAGTGGAATCTGCTTCTTCCTCTCCCCGCCCGGCGATAACGGAGGACCCCCCGGGAATTCGTCTGAGGATCGCTCGCGTTGTCTCCAGCAGAGAGCTCACCAGGCCGGGATTCCAGGCACACACAGCGGTCAGGAAGCGCGTCGAGGAGGAGGGGGAAACAGCCGGGGTGAGCCAGCCCGAATGTCCAGGAATGACAGCGGGGGAACGAGGCTCAGGGGACGAGGCTGTAGAATCTCCACACTGATGAGGCGAAGGGATGACAGCTGCGTGGGAGGAACGGTCCTGACGATGACCCAGAACTGGATCCGGACGAGGTTCGTGCAGAGGTGACTCGGCGATGTGATGACGACTACTCCCAGGGAACGAAGCGAGGGGGAGACCCAGGATTCGCCGCTCCAGATCGGAGATCGAGACGAGGGAGGCGTCGAGCACGGGAAAGCTTCGTAGCCCTGAAGTCCTCACCATCAATCTCACTGCCGCCGCCACATGCCTGAAGGTGGTGACAGGAAACACAGTAGAGCTCGCGACAGCCACTCGACCCCGGACATAACTGATGTCAGCTGCGGCTCCTTGAAGGGAATCCCGAGTGACGTGACGCAGGTCGGGGGAAGTCCTCTGGTTGGCGCGAACTCCCGGACTGGAATAGCGGCAGGAACGGGACTCCGAAGCAGGGAAAGACGTCGCCCACTTCTACTCCCTGCCGGGATTTCCATCCACCCCGTGGAGCTTCTCTTGCTGTGTACCTGCAGCGTCTATCCTGGCACTGTCCTCCAGATGGTACAGAGAGTGAGGGTGACAGTCCAGGAGTTCCTCAGCACGGCCCGGATGCCAGCGTCTCGCGTTGGAGGCGTCGTGCAGGGTGAAGAACGTCCCGTCGACAGCCTCCGAGATGGACCTCAGCTCGTCGCCCTGGCGCCGGAAGTGACTCCTGGGAAACGGCATGCTAGCAGCGCTGACACCCGGACAGAAAGGTACATTTCCACAGCGACTCACGGCCGCCGGCAACTCTTCTGGCTGCGACATACTGTCATATCCGGCTCTAGGGAGCCGGGCAATCAGAGCCAGGGACAAGCCAGTGAGTCGAGATGTTTTATTCTGGGTAAGGGATAAGGGATGAGGAGAGCACAGACACTCATACAGACGTACATTCTCAGGCTGCACAGCGCAGGGGTAGGTAGCTTGTACCGGACGTGGGGGTAACAAGACGTGCATACTCACAGCGGGATACAAACACCGGAATACTGCAAGGGGAGTTGAGGCTGACACCAGACGAAGGGGCTTCAGCCTAGCAGTGCTTATGTCGCAGCCCCGAGTCATCGAGGCTGCTCCTATTTATCCTCATTGGCAGCGCCCCAGCTGATGAAGACTAATTGGCCCCAGCCGTCCATAATGCTGCCAGCTGGGGGCCAGCTGAGACGCTGCTCAATGGGAGGCAGGGATGAGGGAAAACATGGGCTCAGTGCCGAGACGGCATCTCAACCCATGGTGACAAGTCCAAGTAGGAATAATAATGTATCTAATCTCTTGTATCATATGAAGAGAAACTAGAGCTAAGTAAAGCACCACAACAATAAACAAAGAATTTACCTGTTTAGGAGATGTCTGGCTTTGCAGGTCCAGGACAAGGCAGCCTCTTTGTCATCACCCTCCAGTCTGGTCCGTCAGAGGCCACAGACGATCAGAACCAACACTTCATCGCTCTTCTCTACCCAAAGCACACACTTTTTCCTTCCCAGTCTGACCAGAACTACATGCCCAAATGCTGCCTGGATGCTCACAGTGGTCACGGGCCAACATGGACTAAAAATGGTAAACCAGAACTAACGGGAGTCTGTCACAGCTGCCACGCTCACAATCCTATCAGCTCACCTCACTGTATTTTCACAATCTTTCTTCCTCAGCTGAACAGAAGCATTGAAACTGTTTCAAACTCTCCAAAACCATTAAATTCTTACTTGGTTTTGTATGATTATATAATTACTTAGGCTGCTTAATAAATGTTACTTGACTTTAAAAAAAAATACCATTTACATAAAGAAAGAATGAGATACAATTATTATCAAACATCAAGTAATAGATTAAATGTGGTCTACCAGTGTTGGGGAAGGAAGGGGTAACACCAGCGCAGTGATGCTGCATTCAACTTGGACTCAGAAATCTCAGTTTTCATCAATATACAGTATCTCACTGAAGTGAGCACACCCTTCACAGTTTTGTAAATATTTCATTATATCTTTTCATGGAACGACACTGAAGATATGACACTTTGAAACAATGTAGTCAGTGTACAGCTTGTATAACAGTGTAAATTTGCTGTCCCCTCAAAGTAACTCAACACACAGCCATTAATGTCTAAACTGCTGGCAACAAAAGTTAGTACACCCCTAGTGAAAATGTTTAAAGTGTGCCCAAAGTGTCAATATTTTGTGTGGCCACCATTTTTTTCCAGCACTGCCTTAACTCTCTTAGGCATGGAGTTCACTAGAGCTTCACAGGTTTCCAATGGAATCCTCTTCCACTCCTCCATGACGACATCATGGAGCTGGTGGATATTCGAGACCATGCGCTCCTCCACATTCCGTTTGAGGATGCCCCACAGATGCTCAATATGGTTTAAGTCTGGAGACATGCTTGGCCAGTCCATCACTTTTACCATCAGTTTCTTTAGCAAGGCAGTGGTCGTCTTGGAGGTGTGTTTGGGGCCGTTATCATGTTGGAATACTGCCCTGGGGCCCAGTTTCCAAATGGAGGGGATCATGCTCTGCTTCAGTATGTCACAGTACATGTTGGCATTCATGGTTCCCTCAATGAACTGTTGCTTCCCAGTGCCAGCAGCACTCATGCAGCCTCAAACCATGACACTCCCACCACCATGCTTGACTGTAGGCAAGACACACTTGTCTTTGTACTCCTCACCTGGTTGCCACCACACACACTTGACACCATCTGAATCGGGGGTGTCCAATCATGTTCCATAGAGGGCCAAGACCTTGCAGGCTTTACCTCCAACCAGTGTCTTCAACAGCAGATTCTACTGAATTTCTTCCACTGATTGCTGATCAGTGAAAACACCTGCTGAAGAGACTGTGTTGAAGAGAAAACCTGCAGGGTCTTGGCCCTCTATGGCACATGATTGGATGCCTTAATCTGAATCAATAAGTATATCTTGGTCTCATCACCCCACAGGACATGGTTCAATTCAATTCAACTTTATTTATATAGCGCCATTTCACAACAACAGTCATCTCATAGCACTATCAACTGTAGGGGGAACCCCCACAGTTGCAGAAAGACCCCAGCAATCAGGCGATCCCCTGTGAGCAAGCACTTGACGACGGCGGAGAGGAAAAACTCCCTTTTAACAGGAAGAAACCTCCAGCAGAACCAGGCTCAGGGAGGGGCAGTCATCTGCTGCGACTGGCTGGGGGGTGAGGGGACAGAGAAGATGAAAAGAACAGACATGTAGAGAGCAAACAGCATGATGGGGACTCAATCTATGGGAGAGAACAAACAGATGTTAATGACCAGCAGAAAAAAATATTTCATTGAGAGTGAAGAAAGGAGTGAGGCCCAGTGCATTATTGGAGGTCACCCGGCTGACTAAACCTATTAGCAGCATAACTAAGGGAGGGTTCAGAAACACATGATCCCTCCCTAATTGTAGGCTATATCACAAAAAGTAAGTTTTAGCCCTATTCTTAAAAACAGAGATTGAGTCTGACTCCCGAATCCAGATTGGCAGCTGGTTCCACAGGAGACGAGCTTGATAACTGAAAGCTCTGCCTCCCATTGTACTTTTGGAGATTCTAGGTATTACAAGTAATCCTGCGTAGTGCTCTGTTAGGATAATACGGTAGTATCAGATCTTTTAAATAAAAAGGAGCCTGATTGTTTAGAGCTTTGTAAGTAAGAAGAAGGATTTTAAACTTAATTCTAAACTCTATGGGAAGCCAATGAAGGGAGGCCAGAACCGGAGAGATATGATCTCTCTTTCTAGTACCTGTTAAAACTCTTGCTGCAGCATTTTGGATCAGCTGAAGACTTTTTAAAGATGTTTTAGGACAGCCTGATAATAAAGAATTACAATAATCTAATCTCGAGCTAACAAAAGCGTGAATCAGTTTCTCAGCATCACTCTGAGACAAGATGCTCCTAATCTTGGCAATATTATGCAAATGATAGAAGACAGTCTTAGAAACAAATTTAATATGTGAATTGAAGGACAGATCTTGATCAAAAATAATTCCAAGGTTCCTCACAGAGCTATTAAGAGAAAGAGTAACCACATCCAAACTGAAAGTTTGATTTGGAAAGGTATTTCTAAGGTTTTTTTGGACCAACAAGAATGACTTCAGTCTTATCTGAATTTAATAGCAGGAAATTACAAGCCATCCAAGCTTTGATTTCCTTAAGACAGGCTTCTAACTTGGCTAATTGATTACTATCATCTGGCTTCATTGACAGGTATAATTGTGTGTCATCTGCATAACAATGAAAATGTATACAGTGCTTTCTAATAATGTTGCCTAACGGAAGCATATATAAACTAAAAAGAGTAGGGCCTAGCACAGATCCCTGTGGAACTCCATGACTAAGCTTTGAGTTGAAAGAAAACTCATTATTTACATGAACAAACTGGAACCTATCAGATAGATAAGATCTAAACCACTGCAACAAAGTTCCATTAAGTCCAACATAGTGTTCTATTCTATCAAGTAGAATATTATGATCGATAGTATCAAAAGCTGCACTAAGGTCTAAAAGGACAAGTACAGAAACCAGTCCATTATCAGATGCGATGAGGAGGTCGTTAGTGACCTTTGCTAAGGCTGTTTCAGTACTATGATTGATTCTAAACCCAGATTGAAACTCTTCAAGTAAACCATTTCCCTGCAGGTGGTCAAATAATTGCATAGCAACAACTCTTTCTACGATTTTTGAAATGAAAGGGAGATTAGAGATTGGTCTATAGTTAGCTAAAGCTCCTGGATCTAGTGTTGGCTTTTTGAGTGAGGGTTTAATTACAGCCATTTTAAAAGCCTGCGGTACATGGCCTGAAGTTAATGAAGAATTGATTATATGAAGAATAAAGCTACCAATAAGTGGGAAGACTTCTTTAAATAACCTGGTAGGAATAGGGTCTAAAAGACAAGTTGAAGGTTTGGATGAGGAAACTATTTTGTCTAACTCACAAAGATCAATTGGAGTAAACTCATCAAGACAGACATCAATTGAAAGAGCTGTAGTAGTCACAGTATTTAAGTTAACTGTGGGAAGAATCTGATTGATTTTATCTCTGATGGATGAAATTTTATTATTGAAAAAGTTCATAAAGTCCTGACTAGTAAGCTCTAAGGGGATGCTAGGATTGACAGAGTCCTGACTCTTTGTCAACCTGGCTACAGTGCTGAAAAGGAACCTGGGATTATTATTGTTCTCTTCTATTAATGCAGAATAATAACTCGGTCTAGCTTTTCGAAGAGATTTTTTATAAATTAAAAGATGATTTCTCCAGGCTAAATAGATTTCATCTGAATTAGTGGCACACCATTTTCCTTCTAATTGACGAGTCTTCTGTTTTAAGCTATGAGTTTCTGTGTTGAACCAAGGAGTTAGAAATCTCTGATTAGACTTTTTCTTTTTTAAGGGGGCCACCAAGTCTAGAGTCTGATGCAGAGAAGCTGGAACACCATCCACCATGTTATCAATTACAGAAGGAGCAAGCTGTCTATAGCTTATTTCCGTTGTGTTGACACATGGCATAGAGGAAACAATCTGCATAAATTTGGTAACAGCATCATCTGAGAGGCATCTACTGTAATAATATTTTTCTTTAGGAGCCAAATAGTCAGAAATAGTAAAATCAAAGGTTAACAGACAATGGTCTGACAGTACAGGGTTATGAGGAGACACTACAAGATTTTCTATTTCTATGCCATATGTCAGAACAAGGTCCAATGTATGGTGGAGATAATGAGTAGAATTTCCTACTTTCTGAGAAAACCCAATCGAGTCTAATATTGAATTTAATGCCACATTAAGGCAGTCACTATCTACATTTACATGTATATTAAAGTCCCCTACTATAATTATTCTATCAGATTTCAGCACTAAGTGAGATAAGAAATCAGCAAATTCGGATAAAAATTCTGAGTAGGTTGATGGGGGACGATAAACTATGGCAAATAAAATTGGGTTTAACCTAAAATTGCTAAAGTGCCCAATACTGAGGACCAGGCCCTCAAAGGAATTATAACATGTTTTTTGCTTTATATTAACTAGTAATTTGGAAGGGTAAATTGTTGCTACTCCTCCTCCACGACCAGAACTTCTGGGATTTTGACTGTTTAAATAACCAGAGGGAGCTGATTCATTTAAACCAACATAATCCTCTTGCCCTAACCAAGTCTCTGTAAGGGATATTAAATCAATCTGATGATCAATTAACAGATCATGGACTAACAGAGACTTGGGAGTTAGAGTCCTAATATTTAATAAACCACATCTAATTTTTAAATTATGAGGAGGAACAGAGGCCAAATCATTCAATTTAGAGGCTTTATGTTTAATTTGAGTTTTACCAATTTTTTGCTTAATCACTTTGGGATGCTTATATATTATATTTTTATTTACTTTGGAGGGAGCAGACAACGATTCTCTGATCGGAAAGACAGGGGCTAAGTTGAGGGGTGGCGGATGAAGAGGAGCTGCAGAGAGGCGTGTAAGACTGCGACTGTGCATCCTGGTCCCAACTCTGAGTTGTCAAGGTGGTTCCAGTAATCCATGTCCTTAGTCTGGTTGTCTTCAGCAAACCATTTCCCGTGCACCATCTTTAAAAGGGGTTTCCTTCTGGGACAACAGCCATGCAGACCAATTTGATGCAGTGTGCGGCATATGGTTTGAGCACTAACAGGCTGACCCCCCCTCCCTCCCTCACCCCTTCAGCCTCTGCAGCAATGCTGGCAGCACTCATATGTCTATTTTCAAAAGACAACCTCTGGATATGATGCTGAGCATGTGCACTCAACTTCTTTGGTCAACCATGTGAGGCCTGTTCTGAGTGTGAAACCTGTCCTGTTAAACCGCTGTATGGTCTTGGCCACCCTGCCGCAGCTCATTTTCAGGGTGTTGGTAATTTTCTTATAGCCTAGGACTAGGCCATCTTTATGTAGAGCAACAATTCTTTTTTTCAGATCCTCAGAGAGTCGGGTGCCATGTTGAACTTCCAGTGACCAGTATGAGAGTGTGTGAGAGCGATAGCATCAAATTTAACAATCCTGCTCCCCATTCACACCTGAGACCTTGTAACACTAATGAGTCACATGACACCGGGGAAGGCAAATGGCTAATTGGGAACAATTTCGACATTTTCACTAGGGGTGTACTCCCTTTTGTTGTCAGCGGTTTAAGCATTAATGAGTGTGTGTTGAGTTATTTTGAGGGGACAGCAAATTTACACTGTTATACAAGCTGTGCACTGACTACATTGTATCAGTGTCATATCTTCAGCGTTGTCCCATGAAAAGATGTAATAAAATATTTGAAAAAAAAAGTGACGGGTGTACTCACTTTAATGAGATACTGTACACTATCTATTCATCATGAACCTGGGTTTGGTGGTCCCAAACCCAGTTCTGACACTGTGGCTATTTTGTCTCGTTTCACTGCCTATTTTCCATCAGGCGCTTCAGGGACCCCTTTGGGTCCTCCGCTCCCTGACAGCTCGGCCACGCCCCCTCCTCCTTTCAGTATCACCAGCTGTTCCTCGTTATTGGTGTCTCCCTTAAGTGCGCGCACACACACACACACACACACACACACACACACACACACACACACACACACCTTCATTCATTTCCATTCACATGCTCTGACACTCACTCACACACACTAATGTTCTATTCTGTCCAACCCATCCTCTTCCACACCGGCGGTCTCTTCCCTTATTAGTATTGTCATTACTTAAGCTCTGTTTGAGTGGGAAGAGATTGCGGAGTATTGCGCATTAAACACAGTATTGTTTTCCTCTGTGTATGCAAGCCTTCACTCCCTACGTTCAACTTTCAGCCTGACTAGTTAAGTCTTCTCTACCTCTACTTTACTGTTACTGGTTATCTGGCATTAGTGGCTGTTCCTGCTTCGCACTCTTCCACTGGACAGCACGGACTGCCTTGGACTGCTCCAGCCCGTAAGTTCATGTTTGCCTTTCTCCCGGTGCCAACAGCTGTTCTGCGGCACTAGGCATTTCTCTCCCTCGGGCTGTAGAGTGTCCGTGTTGCGTCCCTGTTTTCCTGGTGGTCTCTATTACAATTACATCAATGCTCTGTTTAATACCATGACTGTTTGTTGGACTAAGTTTGGTTTTTGTTCAATAAAGTGCACCTTACTACTTCTGCACGTGGGTTTTGATTCCTTCCTCCGTGCGCTGCATAATGGTGCAAAGGGAATCATAAAAGAATGCTCTGGCCCGTAAAAGAAAACCCAGCAGAGTAGTTGTGCGTTTTATCTTTTCCTTTTCATCCTTTTTCTTTTTCCGTCTGAGCTACATTATGGTGGTCTGGACAGACGAGGAGCTGAGAGCGCAGGACTTCCTGAAGCAGGCACTCTTTTCTGCTCAGTGGCCGCAGTCTCTCAAGGATGTTCGGCTGGCGTGGCTCACCGCTGAAGACATCATGCAGCGTCATCCCGACCTCTGGCTAGTTCCGAGGGTGGACGACATCCTCTCCGTCCTCTTCCCCCAGCCAGACGTGCAGTTGGAGTGGGCCTCCCCGATGTCGGAGCCATCCTCCCGCTGGAAGAAGCGCTCGCGGCCGAGGAAGACACCCTCCTCCTGCGCCTCTCCCACTCCTGCGTCATCCCTTGAGCCTGGGCATGCTCCATCCACTGATATTATGATGGAGGAGGAGACGGGCTCTGCTAGCCCAGATAGACCGCCAGATGGAGAAGGAGTGCCATGAGAAGGGGGAATGGGGACGCGCGTCGCTTGCCGAGGCTGCTTCATCCTCCGGGCAGGGGCCCGCCCAATCCATGGGTGTGATAACGGAGGAGGAGAGACTGGCTTTGCTCTCCCTGATCGACTGTCAAATGGAGGAGGAGCACTCTTAGAGGAGAGGAGAAGACTCGGAGGCTGCTGGGGACATCCAGAGTCAGGAGAACAGAAAAGTTCTAATTTAACTTTCCTCATTTAACTTTCATTTTTGACAAACAATTTTGCCTGTCCCCTGGCCAGGAGACTAGGGGTGTGCAGTCCCCTGAGTACTCCGCTCCAGTGGCATGTAGTAGCTCTTCACTTGACCTCTTCAAACCCTATATGTGTGCTCCTACAAGTTTGCTGGCCCCAGAACCAGGTCGCCCAAGGGGGAAGGAGCCCGAGCCCCTGGAGAATCCAGTTACAGGGCCAGTGGTGAGGCAATCCCCCGCCGCCACACCAGATGAGACGGTTGCATGGAAGAAGGCATTGAGACTGCAATCACCATCACGCCTGGTGCGGGGGCCACCACAGCAGAGTCACCCTGCGGACCAAACCTCCAGCCAACTGGGCCCAAGACGTTGTCATCAGCATCATCAGAGTCCTGGACAGTGGTGGAGCTCGAGTACAGGCAAGTAATCTCTCCTGTAATTTTCTTGTCAGTTTTTGAGAGATCTTGCCTGGCTCATGGAGAGGAGAGTCGGGTGCAGCCCTCAGCTGCATCCAGACTCCCCGTGCTGGGCTCTGCCATTGCAACCCTAACCGTCTATCCTCTCCCGTCTTCTCTGAGCTTCTTCCTGGGGTCGCCGGAGAGGAGCCACCGCAACCTGGGGTGCCTGCGGACGGCAACGATGTGAGCCCAGCCACCCTGGTGGAGGTTGACATGGGCACAGGACCTCGTGGACCAAAGGAACCAGCGCACCCTAGATCACCGGAGTCCTGGATGGCGGTGGAGCCCGCGTTCAGGCAAGTGTGCTCCATAATTTCTCCAATGCCTATGTTGATGTCACACTGCCTGACTCATGGTGAGGAAGGCCAAGCGCAGCTCGCAGCAGCTCTCAGGCTCACCTCACCGGGCTCTGCCACTGCCGGCGACCCTGACTCGGTCTCTTTCTCTCTCCCTCTGGTTTCAGAGTTCTTTGCACAGGTCGTCGGAGAGCAGCCAATCCTTCCAGAGGCTGCCGATGATCCAGGTACAGCACCAGAGTCCGTGAAGAATCCTACCTCCTTCACAGGGGAGGCCATCACGGGAGCAATGAGGCCCCCGATGGGGTCCACCGCAGCTGCAACGGTGCTCCAGCCAGAGTCCACCGCGGGTGCACCAGAGCTCCAGCCAGATTCCACCGTGGGTGCAGCAGATCTCCAGCTGGAGTCCACTGCGGGTGCAGCAGAACACAAGCCAGAGTCAACCGTGGGTGCAACTAAGCTCCAGCCTGGAGCCACTGTGGATGCAGCTCTGTTCCGGACCAGGACCATCGCGGGTGCTACTGTCCCCCAGCTTGGAACCATGGGGGGCTGGGGGAGGTCCTTCCTCATTTCTTCTTTATGATGTTGGGACTCTCCTTCCTTGGTCTCCCCTTTGATTGATCCTTACCGTTGGGAGACCTCCTCCCGGACCGCCGCTTCTGAGCTGGTGTCCCAAGAACTCAGCCCGTCCACTCAACAAACTGTGTCATGGGGTAAGGTGGCCCTTTTTCTCTGGCTGGCCACCTGAACTGCTCCCCCAGGCAGTCCGACTGGTCTTGGACCTGGATAGACCACCTGATGGGCCTCTTTTCATCGCCCCTGGGGCCTGGAACTCTGGTCAGCCCCCTGACTTTGGGCTCCTACGTAGTGGGGTATTGTCCTAGGTTGGGGCGGGGAGGGAGTTCACCACACTTTATTTAAATATTGTTTTTGTCCTGTTTACTTGTTGCTTCCCTCCAAACCGGTTATCCCCCACCTCCCACCCTGGGTTTTGGTTTTCCTCTGGGGGGGAGGGGCTTTTTGTGTCTTTTGTGTTTTTCTCATGGTGGCACTTGGGTGTCTGGATTCCACCCCTTGGGGGGGGGGCTCTGTCATGAACCTGGGTTTGGTGGTCCCAAACCCAGTTCTGAAACTGTGGCTAATTTTGTCTCGTTTCACTGTCTATTTTCTATCAGGTGCTTCAGGGAGACCTTTGGGTCCTCCGCTCCCTGACAGCTCGGCCATGCCCCCTCCTCCTGTTAGTATCACCAGCTGTTCCTCATTACTAGTGTCTCCCTTACGCATTAGTATTGTCATTACTTAAGCTCTGTTTGAGTGGGAAGAGATCGCTGTTCCTGCGGCTGTTCCTGTGGCTGTTCCTGCCTCACCCTCTTCTACTGGACAGCATAGACTGCCTTGGACCGCTCCAGCCCGTAAGTTCATGTTTGCCTTTCTCCCTGTCCCAACAGCTGTTCTGCGGCACTAGGCACTTCCCTCCCTCGAGCTGTAGAGTGTCCGTGTTGCGTCCCTGTTTTCCTGGTGGCCTCTGTTACAATTATATCAACCCTCTGTTTAATACCATGACTGTTTGCTGGACTAAGTTTGTTTTTTGTTCAATAAAGTGCACGTTACTAGTTCTGCACGTGGGTTTTGATTCCTTCCTCCGTGTGCTGCTTAATGGTGCACACAGAATCATAACACTATTAATAAAATGAAGTATGATGCCTAAGGCTTAGTTTGGGTTTTTGGGGGGCCCAGACTGACTCTGTGTCTCCGTAATAGTACTGAATGTTGAAAATTTAAATGGCCGCTCAAAAGGACGCTTTGGACACTTCGGAAAAAGGGCAGGTGTTCAAGCCCCCAAAGCACCCCCCTCTGCGTGTGCATGTACCTGTCCATAAGCAAAAAAAAAAAAAAAAAAAAGTAATTGTTCTCCCTTGTTGAATTAACTGTGATTATTCACATTTTATTTTCTGAGTTCAGTTTCATTAGCCACACACAGGCCTGATCACTGTCAGACCTGTTCAATCAAGAAATTACTTAAACAGAACCTGTCTGACAAAGTGAAGTAGGCCAAAATATCTCAAGCAACACATCATACAGCGATCTAAAGAAATTCAACAACCAATAAGAAGCAAAAATCCAGAAGATTATCTAAAGAGCTGCAGGCCTCACCACAGTTTGGACACTGGTCCATGATTCAACAATAAGAAAGAGACTGGGGGAGCATCCATGGGAGAGTTCTGAGGCCAAAACCACTGCTGACCAAAAAACACAAAGGCTCGTCTCACATTTGGCACAAAACATTTTGATGATCCCCGAGACTTTTGTGAAAATTTTCTGTGGACTGATGAGACAAAAGTTGAATTTTCTGAAAGTTGTGCATCCTGTTACATCTGGCGTAAAATTATCCCAGCATTTGACTTGACTAGTACTACTCATTATTACTAGTATTATTATTATTATTACTTATTATTACTTATTTTTCTACACTTATTGCACGGTTCTAGTCCTTTAGTTTTTTAGTTTATCCCTTTTCCTCATCATGTTTTTAATGTTGCAGCATGGCACCGAGACAAATTCCTAGTTTGTGTATTACATGAACAATGGCAATAAATCTGATTCTGATTCTGATTCTGATTCTGATTTCACAGAAAGAACATCATACCAATAGTAAACTAGAAAAGCACTCGGACCTCCGCCAAGCGCCGCGTTCCCCCCATACAGTCTTCAGATTCCTTGATCATGAAAACATATGACAAGCAGTGGTTCAGTAGTTATTCACGAAAATGGCATTTTCCGTAATGGCGGTTTAGCGCCACAGTTCCCCCCATACAGTGTTTGTGTGTACGTTTTCAGATTCCTTGACCATGAAAACATATGACTAGCAATTGGATTCACAACAATTGGATTGACAGTGATAGGATTAGTGGTTTAGTAGTTATTCACGAAAATGGCATTTTGCGTAATGGCGGTTTTCTTGTGGACGGTGATCCGGATCACCACCAAAATCTAATCATCTGTAGGATACCCCATTTCTGACAATCTGTGAAAATTTCATGAAAATCCGTCCATAACTTTTTGAGTTATCTTGCTAACAAACAGACAAACAAACAAACAAACAGACAAACAGACAAACAGACAGACAAACAAACAGACAAACAGACAAACCAACGCCGATGATCACATAACCTCCCCCTTTGGCGGAGGTAGACATGGTGGTGGCAGTGTGATGGTCTAGGGCTCCTTTGCTGTTTCAGGACCTGGACGACTTGCTGTAATTGATCGAATCATAAACTCTATCAGAAAATCCTGATGGAGAATATCCAGCCATTCGTTCATGACTTCAAGTTCAAGCCCTCCAATGTGGCTGAATTTAAAAAATTGAGTGAGTGGGCCAATATTCCTCAACAGCGGTGTAAAAGACTCATTGTGAGTTAATGCAGATGCTTGATTGCAGTTGTTGCCGCCAAGTGTGGCACAACCACTTATTAGGATATTTTTCTCTTAATAAATGAAATCATCATTCTTTATAAATGAATCAGTGAAGACAATATTAAAACCTTAAATGCAGATTTTCTGCAGAGATGATAATTATTATTTCCACCATGAAATGCATTTCAAATTTTGGGTTCATATAGAAAGGCTGCACGGTGGCGCAGTGGTTTAGCACTGTGGCAGCACAGTTTACCCTCGGCCGGGGGATCGCAGGGATCATGAGATCGTGGGTTCGATCCCAGCCCCCGACCAACAGTGAGCTGTGTGGAGTTTGCATGTTCTCCCCGTGTTGCGTGGGTTTACTCCGGGATTTCTCCGGTTTCCTCCCGCATACCAAAAACATGTAGGTTTAGGGCGCTCACGCACGCAGCGACCGGCAGCCAGTGGCTTGTCGCCAGACTGCAAACCAAATCTACCTACGGGTACAAATAAGTAAAAAAAAAAAAAAAAAAAAAAAAGGAACTGTCTACCTTTGAAACTATTTAAAATAATAACTAGAAAAGCACTCAGAGAGTGCATACCTCTGCCAAGGCTCCTTCTAGCCCTCATGGATCACCTCCAAAATGTAATGGTTTTGTGTGTAGGCCTAGAGCCACTTCTGGTGAAAATTACATCAAAGTCTGTCCATTAGTTTTGGAGTATTGCTGCTAACACACTATGAGAAGAAAAGAGCCTTGGCAGAGGTATGCATTCTCAGATCATCACCAAAATGTAATGGGTTCCTCTCTATCCCACGGACCACCTCTGGTGAAAATTTCATCCAAATCCATCCAGTAGTTTTTGTGTAATCCAGCTGTACAAAAGCAAACAAGGTCCTTGGTGGAGGTATGCACTTTCAGATCAGCACCAAAATCTAATCATCTGTTTCTCGTACCATTACTAATCTTTAGTGAAAATTTCATCAAAATCTGTTCACAACTTCTTGAGTAATGTTGCTAACACAGACAAACAAACCAACGGTAGCAAAAACATAACCTCCTTGGTGGAGGTAACGGTGGAGTGCTTGAGCTATCTGGAAACAGCACCTCTTTATGCTATGAACTATCCAGTGTGCTACTCATATATTCAGTTTAACAAAATAAAATGTTTTAAGCTGGATTGTTGGAGGAAAGAGAAAGCAAATTCATACTGGATGAGGACGTTTATTTATAGTCGGGGGAGGGGGGATAACATAATTGCAACATGATGGCTGAAGTACCACTACTATAAACACAATAAAAAATAAGAAACAAATACTGTTCACTGGCAGAGAGGAACCTAAACCTAAATAATTCATCAGAAGGCAGAACACTAGGACGGTTGAACACGGGAAGGCTTGGAAATACACTGAAATAAAAGAAACTTTACCAAAAATATGACAACACCAAAGAATTGCTGGTTTAACAAAGAAATCAGTCTGCAGCCCTTAAAGATGGATTAAAATTACTGCACAGGCGATGTGAGTTGTGACATCATTTGTGTGAGTGCTCAGGTTATGCACAAATTACACCCTAGGGACCTGATCAGTGTTTTAGAGTGTACTGAAAACAGTTATAACACTGTTTCTGCTTCAGAATGGATTGAGTAACTGCGAGTCCACTACAGTATAAATCTGTGGGATTTGTCTTTGATAACACAGGGTTACAAAAATAATTTTTTTGTAAGTTGTCTGTGTTTTTTCAACTGATTTAAGACAATTTTGCATCGCTGAATCCGAAAATGACATCTGTTTCTCTCAATCAGGTGCTAAGTAAAAACCTGCACTTACTTCATACTTACTTAGTACTGTGCATGTACCTACCTTTATATAAAGGTAAGTACATGTAAATTGAATGTTACGTCATCATTGTTCAAAAATCAGAGAATTTCAAGACATAAAAAAGAATTTTGCATCATATAAAGCGAAAATAACCGTACATGTTTGTACTCTATGGTTATTGTACATGAACAATGTATGGAAAAATGGGTTACATGTACATGTTTGGGCGCATGCACACGCAGCGACCGGCAGCTGGTGAAAAAAGTCTGACGTCTGTGTCTCTGTTTTTACGCACTTTAATGTGTTTTAACGAAATTCTCTGTCGTTTTTGTCCTTGAATGTTTGTGAACTACATAACGAAGAGCTCCCTGGTTCCATCAGTATGGATCTCCTCCTTATTTTTGCACTGTTTCTTCTTTCCTATCGGCTCTTTGTCTCTGAGGTAAGCGCAATCACGATCATGCCGAGAAGAATACAGTATTCCAGAGACATGTTACTGCATTTAAACACGGATAATACAGCATCTGTGAGTGAGTCTGTGCCGCAACTGCCAGACTTCATTTTAAGAGATTTTAATGGACACAACGATGAAAAGAGAGACAAGAGGAGGAAACGCGGAAAGCGTGGAGGTGTAAGATTAAGCCTGAGGAGACATCAGCTTAACAGCATTCCTCTTCCTTCCATGATATGGGGAATGTACAATCCCTGAGAAATAAAGTGGATGAAATTCAAGGGAATGTACAATATCAGAAGGACTTCAAGAACTGCTGTGTCATGGCTTACACAGAGACGTGGCTTACGGCACATGAGCCGGATGCAGACCTGTGGATTGACGGCTTTGGAGCCCCACTTCGCTTGGATTGGCAGGAAGAGGTAACGGGAAAATGTCAGGGGGGCGGCGTATGTTTATACATTAATAAACAGTACTACACATCCATCACGGTCAGAGAGCGCATCTGTACACCCGATGTGGAGCTTCTGTCCGTATCGCTATGCCCCTTTTATCTGCCCCGCGAGTTCCCCAAACTTTTCATAACGACTGTGTACATTCACTCGAGAGTGGATGCTGACTCCTCCTCCAGCACCGTCTTTGATGTGGTCCAGCAGTTGCAGTCGATTTCCCCAGAGGCTCCAAACTTTATTCTTGGGGATTTTATCCATGTTTCTTTAAAGAAGACACTTAAAAACTTTTATCATATGTCTCCTGCCCAACCAGGCGAAAAAAGACATTGGACCTGTGCTATGGATCCATAGAGAGGGCCTATAAATCACTTCCCCTTCCCCCTTTAGGATCCTCAGATCGCAACTGTGTACATTTGCTGCCCACATATAAAACTGCTCCCAGAAGAGGCAAGGTGAAGACCAGAGACATAGATGTGTGGACAGAGGATTCAGTGCACTGCCTCCAGGAATGCTTTAACTGTACAGACTGGGAGGTTTTCACACTGTCCTGCGGGGATGATTTGGACTCTTTGGTGGATGTCACATGCTCATACATGGCTTTCTGTAGAGATATGATCGTTCCACGTAAACGTGTCAAAATATATCCCAACAACAAGCCATGGGTTACAAAATCAGTTAAATCCTGCTTACCGAGGAAAGTACTTGTCTTTAAACAAAGGTCTGTTTCTGAGCTACAGGTTGCCACAAAAGAGATGACGTCCAAAATTTTAAGAGCAAAACAGAATTATAAATCAGAGTTGGAAAGCAAGATGGCAACAAAGAAACTTGGTTCAGCCTGGGCCAGTATGAAAACTATTGCAGGCCTTCAGAGCACAGAGCACAGTATTCGTGTGTTTTTAGATGGTTTTAATTCAGACACAGAGCTGGCTAATGCTCTTAATTGTTTTTATGGTCGTTTTGATTCCTCTGATTTTAGCACAGAAACCCAAGATTTGAAACAGAAACTCAAAGACAATCAGCACTTTAATATTGAGGTCCAGGATATTAAAAGGGCGTTTTGTGCTGTAAAAGTGAGCAAAAGTCAGGGCCCTGATAATATATGTGGGCACTTGATAAAGCCCTGTGCACATGAATTGAGTCCTATATTTCAGTACATTTTCAATAAGTCCTTACAGACACAACATGTGCCTAAGATCTGGAAAGATGCCGTGGTTGTCCCCATTCCAAAATCCAGCTGTCCTAAAATGGTAAATGACTTTAGACCAGTTGCTTTGACTTCAATTTTAATGAAAATTTTTGAAAAACTGGTCAGATTTGAGGTCCTAAAGCAGACTGAGCATGCATTGCTCAGCATGCACTGCTCTGCAGTTTGCCTATAGGCCTCACAGAGGAGTGGAGGATGCCACTGTCACTCTGTTTAACATGCTTTTTAAACATCTGCATTTTAACGGGACACACGCCAGGCTTTTATTTGTGGACTTTTCTTCTGCCTTTAATACAATCCAACCTCATATTTTAGCTGAAAGGCTCCTGCAACAATTTGATTTGAGCAATAATCTGATGGGTTGGATTCTGGATTTTTTAACCAACAGGACACAGAGAGTAAGGGTCAATGGTATGTTGTCTGACCAAAAGTGCTCTTCTACTGGCTCTCCTCAGGGGTGTATGTTGTCACTACTACTCTTCATCCTGTACACAAACATGTGTCGGAGCAGACATGACAACAGACACATTATAAAGTATGATGATGATTCAGTTATTGTCAGTCTCCTCCAGGATGGTGAGAGTGGCCATGGCCCAGTAGTTGATGATTTTGTTCACTGGTTTGAGGATTCCTACCTGCAGCTGAATACGACAAAAACTAAAGATATGATTATTGACTTTAGGAGGAAAACTCCCAGGCACGAAGTCACTGTATTTAAAGGCCAGATCACTGAGTGTGTACAATCCTACAAATATCTTGGGACGATTATTGATAGTAATTTAAACTTTGAAGAGAACTGTGAAAGGGTGTGCAAAAAGGGTCAGCATCATTTGCATTGTTTAAGGAAACTTGCACGCTTCCAAACTGACCGAACCATAATGACAATGTTTTATCGGGCTTTTATTGAATCTGTTTTATCCTTTTCTTTAGTGTCATGGTTTGGTCAAATAAAACTGAAACAGAGGAAATCCTTGGATCAGGTAGTTAGATGGTCCAGTCGTTTGCTTGGTGAGTCACAGCTGAGCATGACATCCCTGTACACCAGACAGGTACAGAGGATTGCTACCTCCATTTTAAATGATGACTCCCACCCTTTGCACTGACACTTTCAGCTTCTTCCCTCAAGACGGAGGTTTGCTGTCCCAAAAAGCAAAACCCAGCGCTACAAAAACAGCTTTGTTCCTGCTGCTGTCGAAGAGTTGAACAAGTTGTAACAATATATTGCACATAATTTAGTTACCTATTTATTAATTTCAGTTTATATTTACTTATTTTTGAAGGTTTTCTATTTGGGTTCTAAATCTTTTATTGGGTTTTAGACTTTTCAGTTTTTAACCTCTTTGACTAGTCTTCAACTTTTTAATATGACCCTTCTCTCTCATCTCTGGTTTTTCTCTTATCTCTTTGTCTTATATCCTGATTGATGGAGCCTTGAGTATTTTTATCATGTTTATAGTCAGCTTCATTTGTGCCTGCGTTTGTGTTTATGTTGAGTGTAATTGTGGTTTGTAAATATGGATATCACCTGACTGCAAAACAAATCTACCTACGGGTACAAATAAAGTAGCCTGAACCTGAACCTGAACCTGAACCTGAACCTAAACCTGAACATGTAAACAAAAACGTATAAAACAACATGTGGCCATTATTCAAAAAGTTGACCTGATCGAGCAAAACCAATGTGATTTTTGGATTCAGCTCATCAAAATTGTCCTAAATCAGCTAAAAAATAACTTAGACAATAAATTTGGTGTTGACCAGTGTAAGTGAAACAGATCCTCCCCCTGATGGTTATGTCCTTTGGTTTCCTTAACTGCTTAATCATTTCTTTATCCATTTTAGGCTGGAGCCTATGCCAGCTCCTTTGGGCAGGAGGTGGGATAGACATGGGGAGAACATACAAACTCCACACAGATAGGTCTCCAGCTGGCCAGCTCTTGAGTTTGAACTCAGAGCCTTTCTGTTGTGAGGCAACAGCACTTTCCATTGATCCACCAGATGATGCATTTTTGAAATGTGATGGTTGTAAAAAGCAGAGCAGTGAATAGAAACATTTTGGTAATAAACAACAAAGAAATAAGAAGGATCCTATCTCTATGGTTACCGTTTAATGTCCTTAAACAGTTTACCTCATACCCAAATGGTCAAATGTTTGCACCAGGTCAGGGGTAGCAGCTCTGGTGAAACGTTTAAGCCTTCTCCCACTTTACAGCATGTAGCCTACAAAAGAAACCACCACCACCACCACCACCACCACCATCAAAGAACGGAGCAAACAGCCCAAGGCTATCAGCTGTGAGAGCGTCCTTGGTTCTAGATGTCTGCTCGTGTTTGGCCAGGAGGGCAGGCTGGAAATGGCAGACGGGAAGTGGAGGCTGTCTGCTCAGTGAAAGTGACTGTCGGCTTGAATCTGCAGCACGCACGCACACACATGGCAACAGCCTGGTTAAGAGAGGCCGGCCTGCCAGAATGAAAGTTAATCTCAGATATCACTTTCAATAGCCTCAGCAGCGGGTGCAATGTAAAGCAGCTGTATCTGGCTTTCTCACTGGATTAGGACTATGTTCTCTTCAGAGCAGAAGTGACAGGGGAGAAGTCAATCTCTGGGGAAACCTCACTTCACGTGTGCCTGTCTCCATCTATATACGCGTCTGACTAACTTCTAATACCACTGTTTGTAACTGCTCTAGAATTTTTAAGAAACCCATGAAAAAAGTATGCCCAGCATTTCTCTATTTATAGGACATCTAAAGGCTACACTTCCTTAGAGCTCCACTTCATTTCTGTTGGCTATGCCTTTAGCTGTTACAGCATTAAATGTGGAGTATTGTTAACCTTTCCCTGTGAAAATGAATGTGATGATAGGGTGCTAATTTATATTGATTGCTGGACAGGTTTTTTCTACTGTCCTCCCTGTACTTACCATTGATAGAAAGAAGCGATACACGATGCAGGATATTCAGTTTAATCAACACTTGTAGATGAAGCAATTAACAAGCTTTTTACAAACCATACCCACGAGAAAAAGCATCTCTGTTTAGCTCAGTCACAGAATAACATCTAGACCAAGGGACAAAAACAAGAAGCAATGCGTGCTTTCATTTGCTGTTTATGAAATTAAGGCTTTCTCAAAAAGATTACTTTCCAATAATGAGAGAATATCCAAACATGAAAGTAGTGATGGGACTTCCAGCGCCAGAGCTTGTGTGTGCCAAATAATCCAGGAAATATTTTGCAAAGCATGCATTGAGGCATGTATTGATGACATACAGCAGTGCGAAAAAGTGTTTGCCCCCTTCCTGATTTCTCATTTTTTTGTATATTTGTCACACTTAAATGTTTCAGCTCATCAAACAAATTTAAATATTAGACAACAAAAACACAAGTAAACACAAAATACAGTTTTTAAATGAAGGTGTTTATTATTAAGGGAAAAAAAAAATTCAAACCTTCATGGCCCTTTGTGAAAAAGTGATTGCCCCTAAACAGAATAACTGGTTAGGCCACCCTTAGCAGCAACAACTGCAATCAAGCGTTTCTGATAACTGGCAATGAGTCTTTTACAGGGCTGGGGAGGAATTTTGGCCAACTCATATTTGCAGAATTGTTGTAGTTCAGCCACATTGGAGGGTTTTTGAGCATGAACCGCCTTTATAAGGTCATGCCACACCATTTCAATCAGATTCAGGTCAAAACATTGGTTAGGCCACTCCAAAGTCTTCATTTTGTTTTTCTTTAGCCATTCAGAGGTTTAATTGCTGGTGTGTTTTGAATCATTGTCCTGCTCCAGAACCCAAGTGCACTTCAGCTTGAGGTCACAAACAGATGGCCAGACATTCTCCTTCAGGATTTTATGGTAGACAGCAGAATTCATGGTTCCATTTACCACAGCAAGTCTTCCAGGTTCTGAAGCAGCAAAACAGCCCCACACCATCACACTACCACCACCATATTCTACTGTTGGTATGATGTTCCCTTTCTAAAATGCTGTGTGACTTTTACGCCAGATGTAATGGGATGCACACCTTCCAAAAAGTTCAACTTTTGTCTCAGTCCACAGAGTATTTTCCGAAAAGTCTTGGGGACCATCAAGATGTTTTCTGGCAAAACTAGCAAAACCCGTTTGTATTTTGTGTTATGAGCACCCTGTTGAACTTTATGTTTGTTGTTTTTCATAATAAATATCACAAACTCACAGTCCAGCGCATGGGTCTCGTATCTCTGCCCCTGAAAGGCATTCATGACAGTAGACAGCTGCCACTTGAGACCCAGTTGCTGTGAGTGTCGATTTTTCTGTTTTCCCAGAAGCGGTGATAGATTTTTGGCTTTCTTTTTCCCTGTTTGTTTTTCTCCTTTTTCACTGGGTTTACTATGTCTGTCACTCTGGAGGTGTCCACCTTAGGATTGAGTGAAATGAAGTGGTGGTCAGTGTGGGTGCTGGAAGATATCCTGCGACAGGCACGAGCATCCTGTACCCCCGAGGCAGCTCGAGAGTGTATGGAGGGCGCGGCGCAGGTGCTGGGGGCATGCCCCAACCTGTGGGATCACTTGGAGCTCACAGTCCTACTTCTCTACATATTCCTCCCTCCATCAACAAGCAATGAGCCCGAGAAAACAGCTCCGATGCCAGTGCCTGCGCCAACAAAGAGCAAGTGCTCGCGCACCAGAGAGCTGCCAGCATCTCGTCGCTCTCCGGCTGCAGCTACGCCTCCTCCTCCCGAGCCTTGGCCCGCTCCCAAGGCCGAGGAACTGGAGGAGCGCAGGCAGGTATTGTTGGAAGAGGCTGACCTCCTCCTGGAAGTTAAACCCTGGATCCTCCCGGATTTGGCCCAGGAAATACAGGAAATTTCACCGAGGGAACCAGTGTTTGAGCCAATGATCGAGCGTCCCCTGACTCTGGAGCCTCACCACCTTGAGCCAACGCCTCCTCCTCCCACTCCTCACCGCCGTTCCGGAAGAACACGCCAGAAGAATGCTCCCACCTCTTGGACAGCTAATTCCCCATTGCCGAGGCAGAAGATTCCCACAGCAGTACATCCCCCATTGTTTGTTCTCTCCAGATGTTCTGTCAGCTCATTGTTTATCCTCAACTGCTGTTTCTCACTTCTCCTAGACGTACTTTCCCACTGCTGAAAGGTTGGATGTATTCCCACGAGCTTGTAGCTGGAGCTGCAGGGGTGCCTCTTCAAAGTTCTCCTGTGGGGCCCTCTTCAATGGAAACCACAGAGAGGGTCAAACCTACACCTGCTGCAGTAGATAACATTGAACCCTGGGATAACAAGCAAGTGTTTTTTCATTCTCCCATAATTCATGACATGTCTTGCCTGCTTCCCGGTAATGAGGCTGTAGGTGTGCAGTCTCCTGAGCTCTCACCACCTGCTGCAACTAATAATTTCTCACCTGCCCTCTCCATGTCTCCTCCTATAATCCCTGAGTGTCCGCTGGCCCCGGAACTGAGCTGCCAGACAATGGAGGAGCCTGCGGCTCTGGAGGACCAGATTCCAGTCCTGCAGCCGTCATATGGATGGAAGGGGAGTGCTGAACCTGAGCTGACACCTGAGCCAACTAAGGAGAGTCCCCGGGCTTCAGTCAAACAGGGAGCAGCGCCAGCAGGTATTTGACCTCCTGTCGCCACGCAGGGTGTGCCACCTGCATAGGCTACATCTCTGAGAGGTCCTAGGACTGCACCGACCACCATGCCTGCTGCAGGGGCTGCTGCAGCGGAGTCGGAATTGGACCTCCAAGGGACCAAGCCTGAAGCACCATCGCTTGGATTGACGGAGTCCTGGATGGTGGTGGGACCACCAAGATTGCTGCTTGCCAATCCAAGGGAGTCGTGATTCCCTCTCCATCAACAGACACCATTGTGGCCCCCCTCCACTGCCAGATGCCATCATGGTTCCCTCTGCTCGGCTCTCCAGCACAGGGCCTCCCCATGGGGGAGCCATCTCCTTGGCCACCCCTTTGGGGTAGGTGGCTGAAAAACTCTTGTTGACCACCTGACGGACCAGGCCATTGGGTTGGGTGGCCCATGTTCTCTGGCAGGCCACCCGACTCATTCCACTTCGCCGTCCAAAAGACCTGGGACTTTGGCCACCCCCCTGAACTTTCTAGAGCCTCGGTCCAGGAGACTTAGGGGAGCTGAGGGTCTTTCCTGGTGTGCGCTCTGAGCGGGACTTTGTTTTTGAGGTTTTCCTTCCTTGTTCCTTTTGGGTTGGTTCGCTTCCTCTGTGCCTGTGCCCTCTCCTCCCACCCAGGGTAGGGTTGTTTTCTTGTTGGGGTGGGACCTCTTTGGGAGAGGGTTCTTTTCTTTTGACGTTACCTTGGGGTGTTTGGTCTCCACCCCTTAGGGTGGAGGGTGTGGGGGCTCTGTCACATTCTGAGCACAGAGGGATTTCCCCGGCTCAGATTGTTTTCTTTTGTTTTCCATATTTACACTGTGTTGTCATCTTTGAGTTACCTTGTACCCTTAGTATGAATTATTTTCCCATGCACGTTCATTAAAGTTTGTTTACTGAATTTTTGAGTTGGCCTGTTTCCATTTTTTTCTGTCACATCTTTATGTTTGTATTTTATCTTTTTTTTTTTTTTTTTTTTTTTTTTTCCTCAGGGTTGTCAGATGTCATTGGCCTTCTGGGGTTTGCCCAGCATGGGCGTGCCCTGCCAGATGGCAGCCTTAATGACTTCTTCATTATTACCAGCTTTGTGTCATTGCCTTCTCCTGCCCGTTCAGATACCCACACCGGTTGTTGATTGTGTGAGGGATTTTGATCCCTTTTTAAAGGGAGTGATTTTAATTTGCATTTGCCGCTGTCTAATGGTGATTATATCCTTCTCGCCTTGCTGGAGCCCTGTCCTGCTCTGTCCTGCTCAAACTAAGTTTTTTCCTCCCGTTTGTATTTTGTGTATGAGCACCCTGTTTAACTTTGTGTTTGTCGTTTTTCATAATAAATATCACAAACTCACAGTCCAGTGCGTGGGTCTCGTATCTCTGCCCCAAAAGGCATTCATGACATGATGAGCTTCTTTATTCAAGAACTTTCATTAATTTCTGCCTCTGGCATTAAGCATTCTATGTAATCTCTCCAAATCTAATGAATTAGATGTTCGGTCACCACCTTCTGATTTAGTGCCTTTACATAGCATGCCATTGTGGCACATGAGTAGAATGTTGGACTCTGCTGAAGGTTGTGGGTTTGAGTTTTTGTTTAGCACAATTTTGCAGTGTCATCAGTATTACATTTTTGCTGTCTGCTTCCACTATGGACCTTGAGTTAATGGTGAACAAGACCCATGGCCATTTTTAACAGCAGGAAATATACATATAAAAAATATACACACACCCAAAACTACAGACACATTCCAGCACACACAGTGAGAAGCTGAGATTGTGTGCTACAGATTAATCTTTTTTTTCATGTTCACTTAATGGTTCTTTTTTGGTGTGTCTATTTATATATATTTCCTGCAGTTTAAAATTACTCACCTGCATCCGTTCTGCACTGTGAGAGAGTATTCTCAAAAGCTGGTGAAATAATATGAAAACAATCGCCTTAGTGAAAAGACTGTTGAAAAGTTATTATTTCTTAATTAAAATGGATAAGTAGCACAAGAACACTGAGTAGCACAAGCACATTCACTGTAGTCACTCCAGTTTTATTAATTCTTTTTATTTTCTTCATGATCATTGATACTTCTTAAAGGGCAATACATTGAAATTAAAAAAATACACATAAATCCAATAATGCCCTTGTAAAAATCTGCATGTTGTGTACTTTTTTCTCCAGTAGATGGCTTAGTAGAACAAATGAAGTTTCACATAAGGCTTCATCTATATAAACCAATTTAATGAAAAGCTTCAAGGCTTCAAGAAAGCCCCATCTGGCCAGTACTACATGATAGATGGAGCCAGGCTTTTTTTTTTTTTTTTTTTTTTTTTTTAAGGTTACAATTTTCTGGTTGCAAACCTGTAGTTTTACTTCCCACATTCAGTCTCACATAGCTCAAGTTAAAGCTGATTACTAATGAGTAGAAGCCAGTGATGTGCAGTCAGTGTGGGAAGTGCCTGTCCAAAGCAATTTGAAAAAAAAAAAAAAAGAAAAACAATTTCATTCAGTTTTGCTTAATTTTATTTTAAAATTTCAGACATTTCTTATCATTGTGTGGCAATTTTCTGTGTTTTCATTTCATAATAAAAATGACTTACTTAACCTTGCATTTTTTTTTTAAATCAGGCAGTGAATGGTCAGCCAGAGCAGGCAGATCTCACCCCTGCCTTTTCAACTCATGTGTCGTAAGGATGTGTGCTTGCACATGCATAGTAAGTTCCTGCCAGCTTTAATGTTTATGTAAAAAGACATCCAGCTACACTACCTTTAGCTCTTTCTTTTAGCACATTTGCAGTGCACATACTGGTGTATGTAGTGGAGAGTGACGGATGGGCAGAATGGCACTGCCTTCATGGCTAAAACATTTTTACAAGTTTCTCTGTAGAAAAGGTCAGGAGAAGTTTCATTGTGTCTTTGTGGATCTAGACAAAGCACATGAAAGGGGGCCACAAGAGGAAGTGTGGTACTGTATGAGGAAGTCAGCAGAGGCAGAAAAGTATGTGAGGGCGGTGCAGGACATGTACAGTATGAGGACAGCAAGACTGTACTGTAGGAGTGACAGCTGGGTCAAGGTAGAGGGTGTGATTACATCAGGGATCAGTTCTGAGCCCCTTCTTGTTTGCCATGGTGATGGACAGGCTGACAGATGAGGTCAGGCAGGAGTCTCTGTGGACCAAGATGTTTGTAGATGACATTGTGATCTGTAGTGAGAGTAGGGAGCAGGTGGAAGATATTTTGGAGAGGTGGAGGTATGCAAAGAGTTCAAGAGAGAATACATGTGTGAATGAGAGGGAGACAGGTGTAACAGTGGACATGCAAGGAGTAGCAATAGTTTAGGTAGATGAGTTTAAATACCTGGGGTCAACCATCAAAAGTAATGGACAGTGAACAAGGGATGTGAAGAAGAGAGTGCAGGCAGGGTGGAGTGGGTGGAGATGACAGTCAGGGGTGATTTGTGACAGGACAGCAGCTAGAGTGAAAGGGTTAAGATTTACAAGTTGCTAGTGAGGCCTGCTATGATGTATGGTTTGGAGACAGCAGCACTGACAAAAAGGTAAGAGGCGAAGTATATCAGAAGGACAGCTCAGGTTAGGCAGTTTGGAGATAAAGTAGGCGAAGCAAGGCTGATATGTTTGGACAGAGAAGGGATAGGGGATGTGGAGAAGATTCATGGATGCAGTGAATGTGGACAAGGAGAGGGCTGGCAAATGTAAATATTATGATGGTTTAAAAAAAAATCAATATTTCATGTTTTTTCCATGAAAATTTTAACCTCCAGTCTGCATTTTTCTAAAAGATTTATGAATGTAGTTTTTATTATTTGTTTTCATTAAAATTAATTCCATACGACCTTAAAGTAGAGGGTATGGGAATGTGTGAAGTTGGGGTATCAACCCTAACACTCCTGAAATACCATTAAAAATTAATACTGTAAATCTCTTTCTAAATTCTTTTAATGTCTGTTTTTTCCACTACTAGTGGGTTAGAAGAGTTGTTATTATGGCAGACATCGACGTATCTGCCATATCCTTACAGTTGAAGGGTGAGTTTTTACATCGATTGCCCTTCCTGATGCAGCCCTGCCCATTTTATCTGGGCTTGGGAGTGGCGGAGGGAGTATATTGGCTTGTGCACCCCCTGTGGCTGGGTAACCAACGTTTTCCCTTCTCCGTTCCATTATTGCTGAGCACCAAGCTGGATGGCAGGAAGTTCCACTTTTACATGGTCTTTGGCCTCGGTGTTTTTCAACCTTTTTTCTGTCAAAGAACTGTTTTTACATAAAAAAAAAATTCTCTGAGAACCCCACCAAGCAAAATGTTACAAAATGACACATTGTAGTCTAATACAGCATATCTGAAGACAATTCAATTTAGTCTTTTAATTAGTTTATACTGACTCATGGTGAAACCTAGACCTATTTAGATGAACACAATGCTGATATCCTGGCATGAACATGTCATCGTTGGCACTTGCCATATTTTTTTTTTCTCCCAGAGTTGTATCTTTGAACAGTATCTGTTTATTTTGTCTGTGCTTGTGAGCAGGTTTTCATCTTTGCCTGTGTTCAGTTCATTCAGATGCTGAAATATATCTGCCAGGTATGCCAGTCTTGCACACCACTCATCACTTACAAGCAGCTTTGCTTCACTGCACCTCTCGTCAGTCAAAAACACTTTTAGTTCCTCTCAGAGCTCATGCATTGGGTCAGCCCTCTGCTGCATGACAACCTTTGGACCTCAGTATGGAGCAATAAGGTTTTATGCTCTGCTCCTGTTTCCTCACATAACGATGCAACACTTACCATTCACATCACATCATAGAACATAGGAGTTAGGTCTGCTGATTGTCATGGCGGCCTCTGGGCCGTCATTGGCATCATTAACTCCAGCTGCGCACAGATCCACAGGTGTTAATCAGCAGCTGTTAAAAGCCAGCGTTGCTGACAGCCCGGGACGGAGTCGTCTGTCCTCCTCGTCTGAGAAAGAACCAGAACTCCGTTCTCTGGCTTCGTCAAGGTATTCTCTTGTCTCGTCAGAATCTGTCTCGTCAAGAACTGTCTTGTCAAAAACTGTCTCGTCAGAAACTGTCTCGTCAGAAGCTGTCTCGTCAGAGGCTGTCTCGTCTGAAGCTGCCTCGTCAGAAACTAACTCGTCAGGTACTGCCTCGTCAGAATCTTCTCTCGCCTAGTCAAGGACTTCTGTTCAAAGTCAAGCACGTAAGAGAGCTGTTTGCTACTCTACTCCTAACCTCTACCCCTGTGCACAGGTGGACTCCCTTGGCGGCGGACCTGCGTCCCCAGCTGACGGGGTTACGCCAACTCGCACACGTAGCGGTTCGCTACCACCACGACTACCGGTACGTCTTGCTCCACAAATTCCTGAATTGTTACTTTATCAGTTACAGGAGAACTGGCCACTGTTACCGGTGGAGTTTGTGTCATCGTCATCTGTTGTGTCATCGTCACCACGCTCTGTGGAATCATTCACCTCGTCATTGTCTGGATTGTCATCATCACCACGTTCTGTGGAATCACTCACCTCGTCATTGTCTGGATTGTCATGGTCACCACGCTCTGCGGAATCACTCGCCTTGTCATCATCTGGATTATCATCGTCACCACGTTCTGTGGAATCACTCGTCTTGTCATCAGCTGGTTTGTCAACACCCCGGTCTGTGGTGTCACAGCCGGAGTCACTGGAAGACCTGTCCTCGCCTCAGCCACAGGTGGAAGCCCCAGCTCGTTCACGGACGCCTTCACCTCCACGTTGCACGGCCGCTGGTTCTCAGCAGGACGTAACCTGTGCTCCTCCCAAGGTTGCCGGGTCTCCGTCCAGAGTGCTCAGTTCCAGTGACCAGGATACTATCCACGATCTCACACTTGCACTACACACCCTTTCACTCTAATAAAGATTATTGTTCACTAATCTGCCCGTGTCAGTGTCTGTCTCCTGGGTCCCGAAACATGTCAGTACGACTCCGTCACGTTGACCCAGCGGACAGCTCACTGTTGCGCTTAATTAACACTCTTAGCGCCCGGGTAGATTTGCTTGCCCACCAGCAGACAGTAATCTTAAACCAATTAACTCAAATTAATGGTCGGCTGGATCGTTTGGAGGGACACCAAACGTTTCCCCCGACCGTAGATACTTCTACCCCTGCAGGCTTAGCGTCGGGACTAGCTAACACCTCCCCGTCCTCTCGCCTCACTCCTATTCCTACACCTGCCCGGTTCAGCGGGAAACTTGGTGAAGCTCGAGGATTCATTTTACAGTGTGAATCAGTTTTTCTGCGTGTGCCGGGGGATTTTTCTCTGGACTCTAGCCGGATAGGCTATGTCATAAATTTGCTGACAGGTAGAGCCTTGGGGTTCCAAGGTTGTCATAGCCAGGAGCGACACTGGGGTTAAGCTCCCAGTGCTCATAAAATGCTCCTTATGGCGTGCGTCTCGAAAAGCCTCTGACAACTAAGTCCAACTCCTAGCCTGCCCGTGTGGTTTAGTCTCTAAGCCCGGCAGAACTGCTTTTACTAATAGGAGAAGGGGCGAGGGCGGATCTCTGGCACCTTAAAACCAGATGCTTCGGGTAGATGGTGGCTCGTCAACCTGGGAAGGTAGCCCATCTAGGGGAAGGTAAACCCTGATTTCAAACCTCTGCTGCCTTGCGGCATACCCGGTCACGGGAAAGGCTTCGGGAGTCAACCCTGAGGAAAAATCCGGAGTTGGAGCCCCTAAGGCAGTTCTATGTTGTGCTCAACATCGTTCTGGCAGCTCCTGCAATGACGCTGGTGCCAAACTGTAGCAGCCCTGCTGTTCCTTTGGATTCATCAGTGATGTGGAGAGGGGGGACATGCTGCATGGGCAACATCTTGTCCTCCATATCTTCCTGCCCAGGCTTGAATCCTACCAACGCCCAACGCTGGAAGGTAGAACACCGGATCACTGGAGAGGACACTCCAGCTTCGCCTTTGGCGTAGACAAAACACGGGGAATGACAGTTACCGGTTATAAGCCACTGCTTAATTGGCGTAGAGCGTGGTGCCAGGGGTTGTTCCCGACGGTGGGAGGGATCATCAGATCTCACTGGACAGCTACCGCCCGCCTCAAGCTGGGCAGCCCCCAGCCAATAAGGTGTTGTCCCGCCACAGCTTGCTTTCCTCATTGGGTGCATGGGGATAAGGAGAAATCCAAACAGCAGGCTGAGAACCTTCGCACCAGGCAAGACAATAAAACAAAAGAGACCAACTCTAAAACTGGGAACTTGGAACGTCCGCACTATGATGACAGGACTCGCTGCTAACCTAAAGGACATCAACGACACCAGGAAGACTGCCATCATCAATAATGAGCTGAAGAGACTGGGAGTGGATATCGCCACTCTCCAGGAAACACGGTTAGCTGATGCAGGCACACTGAGAGAGAAGGACTACACGTTCTACTGGCAGGGAAAGGGCAGTGACGAACACAGGGAACACGGAGTGGGCTTCGCAGTGAAGAACACTTTGCTGAAGATGGTGGAACCGGGCAGCACTGGCTCTGCACGACTCCTCACCCTCCGCCTGAACACCACTGAAGGCCCAGTCACCCTCGTCAGTGTGTATGCCCCAACACAGACAGCCACACCAGAGGCAAAAGACGAGTTCTACGAGAATCTCGCAACAACTGTCAGGATCATCCCCAACTCTGAACAACTCATTCTCCTTGGAGACTTCAATGCCAGAGTGGGTGCTGACCACGACTCCTGGCCCTCCTGTCTTGGACCTTTTGGCGTGGGCAGAATAAACGACAACGGACAGCGGCTGTTCGAGTTCTGCACATATCACGATCTGTGCATCACAAACTCGTTCTTCAAGACCAAGCCCCAACACAAGGTTTCCTGGCAACATCCGCGCTCAAAGCACTGGCACCAGCTAGACTTGATCCTGACCAGGCACACCTCACTGAAGAACGTGCTAATCACCCGTTCGTTCCAGAGTGCAGATTGTGACACAGACCATTCATTGTTGTGTTGCAAGGTCAAGCTGCAGCTGAAGAAATTCCATCGTGCTAGACAACCTGGAAAGGCACGGATTGACACCAGCAAGATGGCCCAACCAGAACTTGTTGAGCAGTTTGCCTCCACCTTTGACAAGGAACTTGGTGTACCACAAGGAGGAGAATCTGCAGAGCAGAAGTGGGAAGAGCTGCGAAACACCATCTACCGCACAGCCTTGGCTACCTTTGGGAGGAAGACCTCGAAATCACAGGACTGGTTTGATACCAAGTTGACCGAGATGACCCCCGTCATTGAAGCCAAGCGCTCAGCACTTGCTGAGTACAAGAAGTACCCAAACGAGAAGAATCTCCAGATTCTCAGGGCTGCGAGAAGCAAAGTTCAGCAGACTGCTCGGCGCTGTGCCAACGAGTACTGGACTCAGCTCAGCAAAGACATTCAAACCGCTGCCATAACAGGGAACATCCGTGGTATGTACGATGGCATCAAGAAGGCACTTGGTCCGGCTCAGAGCAAGACGGCCCCCCTCAAATCTTCCACTGGGGAGATGATCACAGAGAAGAACAAGCAGATGGAGAGATGGGTGGAACACTACTCCGACCTCTACTCTAGACAGAACACCGTGACACCGTCAGCCCTTGATGCCATCGACTGCCTGCCATCCATGGACGAACTTGACGCCGAGCCAACCATCGACGAACTCAGTAAGGCCATTGATAGCTTGGCCGCTGGCAAGGCACCCGGCAACGACGGCATACCCCCTGACCTGATCAAGCACTGCAAGACCGCCCTACTGCTGCCATTGCATGACGTCCTCTGCCAGTGCTGGAAGGAAGGTGCCGTACCACAGGACATGAGGGACGCCAAGATCATCACCCTCTACAAAAACAAAGGGGAGAGAAGTGACTGCAACAACTACAGGGGCATTTCCCTCCTCAGCGTTGTTGGCAAAGTCTACGCACGAGTTGTTCTCGTTCGTCTACAGAAGCTTGCCGAACGTGTCTACCCCGAGTCTCAGTGTGGCTTCCGCGCTGAGCGATCGACGGTAGACATGATATTCTCCATCCGCCAACTCCAGGAGAAATGCAGAGAACAGAACATGCCTCTGTACATCGCCTTCATCGACCTCACCAAAGCGTTCGATCTGGTCAGCAGAGAGGGCCTTTTCAAGATCCTGCCAAAGATAGGATGCCCACCAAAGTTGCAAAGCCTCATCGAATCGTTTCACACCAACATGCAGGGGATAGTGCAGCACGATGGCAACTTCTCAGAGCCATTCAACATACGCAGCGGAGTGAAACAGGGCTGTGTACTTGCGCCAACCCTCTTTGGGATTTTCTTTGCTATGCTCCTGAGACATGCCTTCAGCACAGCAACAGAGGGAATCTACCTGCACACAAGATCTGACGGCAGGCTTTTCAACCTCGCCCGCCTGAAAGCCAGAACCAAAGTACGCGAGGCTCTAATCAGAGACATGCTGTTCGCAGACGACGCTGCAGTCGCAACCCACACACAGCAGGAGCTTCAGACCCTGATGGACCGCTTCTCCCAGGCATGCAAGGACTTCGGGCTTACCATCAGCCTGAAGAAGACTAACGTCTTGGCGCAAGGCACGGAAGCACCACCAACCATCACCATTGATGACTACAAGCTGGAGGTCGTGAATCAGTTCACGTACCTGGGGTCCACGATCAGCAACAACCTCTCCCTTGATACAGAGATCAACAAGAGGATTGGAAAATCAGCCTTCACACTCGCTCGCCTCACCACACGAGTGTGGGAGAATCCCAAACTCTCTGTCAAGACGAAGATGGCAGTGTACAACGCCTGCGTCATCAGCACACTGCTCTATGAGAGTGAGACGTGGACAACATACGCCCGGCAGTAAAAGAGACTGAACTCCTTCCACTTGCGCTGCATTCGCCACATCCTGGACATATCCTGGCAGGACAAAGTGCCCAACACAGAAGTTCTGTCCTGCGCCGGCCTTCCCTCCATGTTCACTCTACTCAGGCAGCGCAGGCTCTGCTGGCTAGGCCACGTTCACCGTATGGAGGATGGCAGAATCCCCAAAGACGTCCTCTATGGAGAACTGGCAACTGGCAGGAGAGACGTTGGCCGCCCACAGCTGCTCTTTAGAGATGTCTGCAAGAGAGACATGAAGGCCCTGGATATCAACACAGAGCGCTGGGAGGACCTTGCAACGGACCGCTCCAAATGGAGAGGCACCCTGACCAGACAGCTCAAGGTGGGTGAAGAGAGACTGACTGCTGCAGCAGATGAAAAAAGGACCCGCAGGAAGAACCGCCACAGACCCAGCAGCACGGAGACCACCCACAAGTGTGACCTGTGTGACAGGGACTGTCATTCGCGCATCGGCCTGTTCAGCCACAGGCGGTGCTGTTCCAGCAGAGCAGACGTTTAGGATTCTCTTCCATGGTCATCATAGACCGACGGAGGCCGACGAGAGCCTTGGACTGGGCATATTCAATTATGGCTAGACCTAGCTATTCTCTGCTTACCTATCAGGAGTTTGTGTCTGAGTTTCTGTCTGTATTTGACCACACGGATAGGGGAGAGGTGTTGACAGAACGTTTTTTAAGCCTAGAGCAGGGAAAGAGATCAGCTGCAGATTACGCCATTGACTTCCGGGTCTTGGCCGCAGAGATTGGGTGGGGGGAGCCATCTCTTTGTGGTATTTTTCTACGCAGTCTTAACGACGAGCTAAAGGATGAGTTAGCGGCACGGGATAAACCAGATAACTTGCATGATTTAATTGCTTTAGCAGTTAGTATCGATAGTAGGTTAAGGGAACGGGCGGTTGGTCGGCGAGTTACTTCCCGTCCGGTTAAACCCCGCCCTTGTGTCTCTGTCTCTCTTCCGCTCGCTCTACCCGCGTCAGAAAAGGCCCCGGATCAGGAAGCCATGATTGGTGGTCACTCTAAGGTGTCAGCAGCTGAGAAACAACGCCGTAGGGATCAAGGCCTGTGTTTCTATTGTGGAAAGGAGTCACATGGGGTTTCCGAATGTCCTAGTAAGTTAAAAGGGAAGGCCTGTGGATCGCAGTAGGGGGATTCACGGGCAAGAACACAGAGGAACCCCTTACTTGTTGTCATTTACCCCTCAGACTCATTCATACTCACACAGAACACTCTACACTAGCGTTAGTTGATTCTGGAGCTGAGCAAAATTTCATTTCTAGAGACCTGGCAACCCGGATGGGCCTTAGTTGTCAGACTTTAGAACCCCCTGTCAGATTGATTACCCTGTCGAAGGCGTCATTAACTACCATTAACCTTCAGACAGCGCCTGTGTCTATAATTGTCTCAGGAAATCACAGGGAGGAGATTCAGTTCCTAGTGCTGCCCGTTTCCTCTTCGCCCGTTATTCTGGGATATCCCTGGCTGCGCCTACATAACCCCACTATTGACTGGCAAGCTGGGAGAATAACGGCATGGAGTACGTTCTACCTTAGTGCCTGTCTCCAATCAGCGGCGTGCGCCCCATCCGTGAAAGTGCCTCTGCCCGATTCATCTCCACCGGATTTATCTAAGGTACCTGAGGTTTATCACGATTTGGGGCAAGTGTTCAGCAAATCTCGGGCGTTGTCTTTACCCCCCCCCCCCCATCGTCCGTATGACTGCGCCATTAATCTGAAGGCTGGGGCCCCTCTACCTGCTAGCCGCCTTTACAGCCTATCAGCCCCGGAGCACGAGGCCATGGACACTTACATTAAGGAATCTTTGGCCTCTGGGATTATTCGCCCGTCGTCTTCGGCCGTGGGGGCCGGATTTTTCTTTGTTGGAAAGAAGGACGGTTCACTACGCCCCTGTATTGACTTCCGGGGGCTGAATGAAATAACGGTCACGGATAAATATACACTGCCCTTGATGAACACTGCATTTGACTCCCTCCAGGGGGCATCATGGTTTACTAAACTGGACCTCAGGAATGCTTACCATCTAGTGCACATTAGAGAAGGTGATGAGTGGAAAACGGCTTTCCAGACCCCCAGCGGTCATTTTGAGTACCTGGTAATGCCGTTTGGGTTAACTAACGCCCCAGCCATTTTCCAGCATTTAATTAACAATGTACTACGAGATTTCTTGAACTCATTTGTTTTCGTTTATCTCGATGATATCCTCATCTTCTCCCACTCACTAGAGGAACATCAGGTGCATGTCCGCAGAGTATTACAGCGCCTCCTGGAGAACCAGCTGTTTGTCAAGGCCGAGAAATGCGAATTTCATACTGATCAGACTTCTTTCCTTGGATTTATTATTGCTCGGAACCAGGTGCTCCCTGACCCTGCCAAGGTCAAGGCAGTGGAGGAATGGCCTCCACCCACCTCCAGAAAGCAGCTTCAAGGGTTCCTGGGATTTGCTAATTTTTATAGGAGGTTTGTGCCTAACTTTGGTAATATTGCCCGTCCTTTGACTGCTCTCACCTCCCCTAAGATTCCATTTTGCTGGAGTAAGGAAGCAGCTGATGCATTTGAGAAGCTCAAGAGGGAGTTCGCCTCGGCCCGAGTCCTTACCCAGGTGGACCCGAAGCTTCAATGCTTGGTGGAGGTGGACGCGTCTGATGCGGGAGTTGGAGCAGTACTCTCCCAACGATCTCCCATGGATGGTAAGATTCGCCCTTGTGCTTTTTTCTCTCATCGTCTCTCCCCTGCAGAGAGGAACTACAGCATCGGGGACAGGGAGTTACTGGCTGTGAAATTGGCCTTGGAGGAATGGAGACATTGGCTGGAGGGGGCTGCTCAGCCGTTCGTGGTTTGGACTGATCACCGTAACCTGGAGTACCTCAGGACGGCTAAGCGCCTGAATGCACGCCAGGCTCGCTGGTCCCTCTTCTTCGACCGGTTTAATTTTACCATCACGTACCGGCCGGGAAGCAAGAACGGTAAGCCGGACGCTCTCTCCCGGCAGTTTGACCCCCCATCCTCCGAGGACCAGGAGACCCCTATTCTGCCGCCTTCCTGCGTTGTGGGCGCCCTGTCCTGGGGAATCTGCAAGACGGTTCGCCAGGCCCAGAAGACTGAGCCGGACCCTGGGGGGGGGGTCCCCCGGGCCGCTTGTTTATTCCACGCGCTGTCCGAGGCAAGGTGATTGAGTGGGGTCACGCTTCCAAGTTGGCTTGTCATCCTGGAGTGGGTCGGACTGTGGATCTTCTTCAAAGGACCTTCTGGTGGCCAGGGTTGCGGAAGGACATTGTTGGCTACATTCGGGCCTGCGCTCATTGCGCCACCGGGAAGACGACGTCATCTCCCCCGGCAGGCTTACTACATCCGTTACCTGTTCCTTCACGCCCTTGGTCTCATGTAGCAATGGACTTTGTGACTGGGCTACCCAATTCAGATGACTACACCACAGTATTAACCATTGTTGACCGGTTCTCGAAGGCGGCCCATTTTGTGCCACTTCGGGGTCTGCCTTCGGCCCAGGAGACTGCGGACCTCCTGGTGCAACACGTGGTACGTCTTCATGGCATCCCTGCGGATATTGTGTCCGATCGAGGACCCCAGTTTGTATCTCAAGTTTGGAAGGCCTTCTGCACGGCACTAGGAGCCACTGCCAGCCTCTCTTCTGGCTATCACCCCCAAAGTAATGGTCAGTGTGAGAGGGCTAATCAGGAGCTGGAACCCGCCCTCCGTTGTGTCATCTCCTCCTGCTCATCTTCCTGGAGCAAGTTCCTGCCCTGGATTGAGTACGCTCACAATGCTACGATCTCCACGGCCACGGGCGTCTCCCCGTTTAAACCCTCTTGTGGGTTTGATCCTCCGTTGTTTCCTGAGGAGGAGAAGGAGGTAGCGGTTCCTTCTGTCCAGGCACATATTAAACGCTGCCGGCGAGTGTGGCTCCTCGCTCGCAAAGCTTTGTTGAAGACTACTGAACGTAATATCCAGGTGGCCAACCGGCATAGGAGACCCGCCCCGGAGTATAAGTTGGGTCAGAAGGTTTGGTTATCTACTCGGAATATTGGTGTGCCGGCTGAAAAGCGTAAGCTGACTAAACGCTTTATTGGTCCCTACACCATTAATCGTATTGTTAACCCTGTGTCTGTGCGCTTGTCTCTCCCCTCTTCGATGCGTATCTGCCCCACCTTTCATGTCTCCCAGGTTAAGCCGTACGTCTCTGACCCCCTGTGCCCTGCTCCCGCGGCACCCCCACCCCCAAGGATGATCGATGGCCACCCGGCCTGGGGGGTGACTGCCATCTTGGATGTTCGCAGGCGGGGTCGTGGCCTTCAGTATTTGATGGACTGGGAGGGTTTTGGACCGGAGGATCGGTCTTGGATTCGCCCAGTGTTGATCTTGGATAAGCAGCTGATTTGCGACTTCCACCGGGCGAATCCAGGTAGGATTGGGCAGGTGCCTGGAGGCACTGCTAGAGGGGGGAGTACTGTCATGGCGGCCTCTGGGCCGTCGTTGGCATCATTAACTCCAGCTGCGCACAGATCCACAGGTGTTAATCAGCAGCTGTTAAAAGCCAGCGTTGCTGACAGCCCGGGACGGAGTCGTCTGTCCTCCTCGTCTGAGAAAGAACCAGAACTCCGTTCTCTGGCTTCGTCAAGGTATTCTCTTGTCTCGTCAGAATCTGTCTCGTCAAGAACTGTCTTGTCAAAAACTGTCTCGTCAGAAACTGTCTCGTCAGAAGCTGTCTTGTCAGAAGCTGTCTCATCAGAAGCTGTCTCGTCAGAGGCTGTCTCGTCTGAAGCTGCCTCGTCAGGAACTGCCTCGTCAGAATCTTCTCTCGCCTCGTCAAGGACTTCTGTTCAAAGTCAAGCACGTAAGAGAGCTGTTTGCTACTCTAATCCTAACCTCTACCCCTGTGCACAGGTGGACTCCCTTGGCGGCGGACCTGCGTCCCCAGCTGACGGGGTTACGCCAACTCGCACACGTAGCGGTTCGCTACCACCACGACTACCGGTACGTCTTGCTCCACAAATTCCTGAATTGTTACTGTATCAGTTACAGGAGAACTGGCCACTGTTACCGGTGGAGTTTGTGTCATCGTCATCTGTTGTGTCATCGTCACCATGCTCTGTGGAATCACTCACCTCGTCATTGTCTGGATTGTCATCGTCACCACGTTCTGTGGAATCACTCACCTCGTCATTGTCTGGATTGTCATGGTCACCACGCTCTGCGGAATCACTCGCCTTGTCATCATCTGGATTATCATCGTCACCACGTTCTGTGGAATCACTCGTCTTGTCATCAGCTGGTTTGTCAACACCCCGGTCTGTGGTGTCACAGCCGGAGTCACTGGAAGACCTGTCCTCGCCTCAGCCACAGGTGGAAGCCCCAGCTCGTTCACGGACGCCTTCACCTCCACGTTGCATGGCCGCTGGTTCTCAGCAGGACGTAACCTGTGCCCCTCCCAAGGTTGCCGGGTCTCCGTCCAGAGTGCTCAGTTCCAGTGACCAGGATACTATCCACGATCTCACACTTGCACTACACACCCTTTCACTCTAATAAAGATTATTGTTCACTAATCTGCCCGTGTCAGTGTCTGTCTCCTGGGTCCCGAAACATGTCACTGATGAAGTCTTGGAAATGAGTGCCTCAACAACATCTGTGCATATCTCTTTTACTCTGTTAGCAAAGCCTTTGGTGGGCCCGACCATAGCAGCTGCTCCATCAGTACAGGGCTGAGTTCAGTGTCTGAACCTTTCCTCTTTAGATATTTATCCATTACCATTTTTCATTTAGTCACCACAACCTCTAGCAAATCTTAACAAGGTCATTAACCTCCAGTAATCATTATTGCATTCATACTGTCATCTGTTAATAATGCATCAGATATACAATACTTTTTCATGGACACTTGGAGACACTTTACAATGAATACACTGAATCCACAGACAGACACTGATAGAGGTAGGCTACCTCTTTAGCCACAGCTTCCTTGGGAAGGCTGACAGAATTGTAGCAACATTTAACCCCTTGCACTCTGGTCAATTTCCCTAAAAACACCTAAAAATAACGTACCCAAAGTAAATCAAAAGCTGTTCTTCAACCCTTTGCAGCATCTTCATGGGGTTGGTCTCATTTAAAAGAAAACACTTTGAATTTTTTTGGCTAAATAGTCATAATCTCTCTAAGTGCTCCTGCCACTGAGTAACAGTCATCTAAACATACTGAACTTGAAGAAAATAAATTTCGCCTGGGTGTTTTTTTGGACACAAATGGTTGCAAATAACACACAGCTGTCAGATCCGGGCTGGAAAATGCAACATAAATGTAGAACCAAGTGTTATCCAGCTGAGGTCAAAATTTTGTAACAATACCACAAAAAATGAACATATTACACAGCTTTTTTTTGTCAGGTTGTTCCCAGGCGTTTTTGAACTGTGCCAAATTGTGCCAAATGGCACAGTTTGGAAAAACGTCTGTAACTTTTGAATGATTCAATATAGAAGCTTGATCTTGGGCTCTAATGAAAGGTGACACTCAGGGCTGTGTGTGTGTGTGTGAAAGCGCTTTGAGTGGTCTTTGTGACTAGAAAAGCGCTATATAAGTGCAGGTTAGTTAGTTAGTTAGTTATAACACTTACCTGTCCACAACAGCAGTGTCGCTAGCGAACTTCTCTTCCTCACTGTCAGACAAACATGACGCTGGTCCGCTTGTTACGACTCATGGTTCTTGTCACGTGACCCGGTCAAACCATGATTCCATTATTGCGGTTTTGCGCTTCCATGATTGTGGTTTTGGCGAACGATTTTTCAAAACAAATAAGAACAGTAGTAAGAAAAAAAGACTGGCAGACGTGTGTGTGTCACCCAGCGGCTTAGACAAAACAAATTTTACGCACGGCACGCACGCTTTCGAACTTCTCTGCTTCAATTGGCTCGCTGTATTCGCAGCCGTTGGTAGGCGGGTCCTTCTTTCTAGGTTTTCAGTCATTGGTTCTTCAAGGTTTCAGAAACCCAATTCAAGGCTCTTATTAGTCGAATGAGAGGTCAATCAAATCTAAACCAATCAAAGCACTCCTTTGGCTTTCTGTTAGCGGCTGTGTCTGTAGTGGAAGAATGGAAATGCAGCTTTTTTTTTTTCAGTGCGCCCTAGGACGCACAGTGTGCGTCCTAGGGCGCACTAGGGCCCGCTAGGACGCAGAGACGTGACCGCCCGCGGTATCCCAGAGTGCAAGAGGTTAATAAAATATAGTGTAATAAGGTACAGGAATTATTTATTTTATTTAGAAGTGGATGCGCATGGGGGACAGACTTAAACAGTCACCACAACACTCACTAAATGAAATAGAAAAGAACTTGTAAAAGGGGGCACCGGTTCTAAAAGAACAAATTATTTATTAATTCATTATTGTACCTTAAATAACTTAATGAATCAGTCTCAAAAATTAGTGAGTTCTTTTCTGCCGTGACCAGGAAAGCATATATGCAAAGAAAAACACTTCAACTTCTTCAACTTTCTACAAGTTTATTAAATGAAACTCATTCAGGTTAATGACATTACATTCAAATGATTGATCAACAGGTGTCAAATATCACATCAACTGTTAATGGATTCCTAAGCATAAAATCTATAGTTAAACCTTTGTGGAACCAAAAGGAAACCAGATTTTATATTTCAACTGTAATGCAATGGAAGGCTGAGGTAACTAACAAAATCAGAGTGCAATTTTAGGGGGAAAATTATATAAACTGATTCTCTGGAAAAGGAAACTTCTGAATTAACCTACGAAAATGGATGGAGGTTACTGAAAAAAAAAAAAAAAGAATAATTTTTCTTCAGTTTGTAGCTTTGTCCTAATGACAAAGTTGAGGGACTAATTGTACCATGAAATATTGGTTATTTTCAATTATAATTGATATTTGGGACATCTCATTTAAACCCAGCAGATAGAAAAGTGGGAGTCTCACTTATGAACAGCTGTAGCTCCAGGTATTCAGCAGTGGTCGGCAGATTTCCAGCGGCAATCACAAAGCCAGTAAGGTGGCAAAACAGGGGAACGTGATGGGGAAGTCATCTTTCAGGTCGTTCACAACTGTGAGAAGCGTAGACTCGGCTGGGACCTCCCCGGAGCAGGCGGCACTTAGCCAGCAGCAGGATGAACGGGGCTCCAGGAGCAGGCGTGCTGTCTTTTGGCAACCAGTCCGAAATTTAGGGTGTCCCCGACCACAGGACAGCTAAAGGATGGAGGAAAAAATTCATTTAGGCAATTTCACCCACCAACTCCTGGTTTCTTAATGTTGTCATACATGGGTGAGGCAGGGAAAGAAGGTCCCAAAATCTATCAGTTCACTTTAATGGCAGGGAAATTAAAAGTCAACTTTAACGACAGGAAAAGTCAAAAAGTCCAAGAAAAAAAAAATTCAATAGACTAAGCACAGCTACTGAGGCGAAGAAGAAAAGGGTTTGAGAGTTTAAGTCTATTTTAAAGGTGAGCTCACAGAAAAAAAGGATGGTTTCCCCTCAGTTGCCAAGAAGAACAGGCGAAAGCTTATCAAAAGGCAATTTAAGAAACTAGCACAGGACTCAACAAGGTTCAGACACACAGAACATACAGAACTCACAGAAACTTAGACTCACAGAAAAACTTAGACTGCCTAGGGTGGTTCCCTCTCCATTTCTAAAGGGTTGCACTCCTGATATCATAAAAGTATGACTGGCAGCAAGACGCACCAATTACCTTCCGTAAAGAGGAGTTTGAATGGGCTTTTGTCCAATGAGGGAACAGTTCTGTGTCTTTGAACAGCTAATCAAATGCAAGGGAGTTATACAACACAGAGGCAGCCTGGGGATTCGTTAGAAATAGCTGACTCACGCTTTCAGAAAATGTTCATTCAGTTCCTATGAAATTCATTATATACTCAGTATAAAATCTAAATAAATTAAGTGACTAAAGGCAAATATTCAGTGACCATGCAATTATACTATTACTAATAAGTTTAACATTCATTTGAATAACATTCATGAAAAAAAAATCCTAAGACATGCACTCACATTTAAATCAAGGATTAATTAATTATTGCAAACCATTATTGTCCATCAAAAGAGCAATTATCTTCACAGTGTCCAGAATTATCCTGCGGAATGAGAGCTTGAAGAAGAGTTTAATGTTCGATCAGAATTAACAGTTTCAGATTATCCAAGTAATGAAACATTTTTTCCGTAGATGTCCACTAGGAGGTACTGTTGAGCTGTAGATACTTTTTAGGTCTTGGTATGTGAAGAGGGGGCAGGCTAGAGAGTTCTATGGGGCTTCTGGAAAGGCTGTAAGAGTTTATCAGCATAGCCTGACGGGTTAAGGAGTGAAATTTGGAAGTTTATTACTTTTTTAAGAGTATCAGTTCCTGGTACGAAGGGATGCTATCAGCATGAACTGTCTGGCTGGGGTTCTACTCCAAAGGTTTTATAGTGCACTTATCTTTTAAAAGCAAGTCCTTATCAGGTTTCTCTTCAAAAGGGAAATTGTTTACGCTGGGGTCCTGATGATGAAGAAACACAGCAATTCTTGACCAGACCTTGATTTCATCTAAGATGAAGACTGATCTTCTGAACTGGCCTGAGGAGAGGCTGATGCTACAGAAACATGGTTTCCAATCCTCGCCAATGGACTCTCCGACCACTACCAGACATTTATACACAGTGTCATGATCCCTGAAGGCAAGGTGGGTAAAGTGTCTTCCCCATGGACACCATAGCAGGATTTGAAACTCCAAACCTCTGGTTACTGGACAACCCACTCTACCTCCTTAACCACTGCCACCCCATGACATGGAAGAGCCGCTACAGGCACCCAAAATACAAATTGCAGATTATTTGCCATTTTTGGACCAATTAAGTAGTGAAATTAGACAATTTCCCAAGGACACTTGGTTGGAAAAACAAGGCTGTAGAGTATAGATCATACTGCATGGTAGCTCAGTGGTTAGCACTACTGCCTAGATGTAAGACGGCCCTGTTTTGAATCTCTGGGACGCTTTTTCATAGGGTAGTTCCTGTTATACCAAGGCTTTTTTTGTGAGAGCTGGTGGTTTTGTTTTACTATGAAAAGCTTTAATAATTCCATTATGCTGCGATGCACTCTGATTATGTGCTGACCAAATCGCATAGCTGTGGGATTAATATTTCTGTTTATTGCAGTCTGAAAATGGCATCTCATCTAAATCACACTTTTCCCCATGTACAATAGAAACAAGGGGTGAAAAAAACAGAAGATTCTCAACACTGATTCGAAATACTGCACACAACTATTTGTTGCTCCAAACAACATATAAATAAAGCATAAAAAAAATGAAACATGCAGCAACATTTCTATCAGAATTTGCACAAAATGATTTGATAGTAGCCTATGCTCAACAGAGCCATTTCTGGCTAAATACAGAGTGTATAAATGTATTTACCCTTGTTTATACAGTAATAACATGTTGTTACCAGAAATTACCACATATTTAGTCATTTTAGTGAATTTATCATTTCAACTCCTTGATATCAAGCAGGAAATCCTTGTTCTCTTCTAGCTGACTAAATAATGACCCTGTTTACATGGTCATGAGTAAACCGATTACTGGAGTAAACTGATAAAGGTAATAAACGGATGATGGTGTTTACATGCACCGAGTAAACGGTTTATTGGGCAACTAAACCAGGTGTGTTAAATCGCTTTCTCATAAACTGATAATGGCCTTTAACTGATAAAGGTAATCGGATTACTCTGTTTACATGACAGTTTGAACGATCACGTAACTCCAGAAAGATGATTATAATCAGTTTACTCGTGACCATGTAAATAGGGTCATTAACTTTACATTCATTCAACTTTATTCAACTTTATTTATATAGCGCCATTTCACAATAACAGTCATCTCATAGCACTATCAACTGTAGGGGGAACCCCCACAGTTGCAGAAAGAACCCAGCAATCAGGTGATCCCCTGTGAGCAAGCACTTGGCGACGGTGGAGAGGAAAAACTCCCTTTTAACAGGAAGAAACCTCCAGCAGAACCAGGCTCAGGGAGGGGCAGTCATCTGCTGTGACTGGCTGGGGGGTGAGGGGACAGAGAAGATGAAAAGAACAGACATGTAGAGAGCATACAGCACGATGGGGACTCAATCTATGGGAGAGAACAAACAGATGTTAATGACCAGCAAAAAAAAATAATATTTCATTGAGAGTGAAGAAAGGAGTGAGGACCAGTGCATTATTGGAGGTCCCCCGGCTGACTAAACCTATTAGCAGCATAACTAAGGGAGGGTTCAGAAACACATGATCCCTCCCTAATTGTAGGCTATATCAAAAAGGTAGGTTTTAGCCCTATTCTTAAAAACAGAGATCGAGTCTGACTTCCGAATCCAGATTGGCAGCTGGTTCCACAGGAGAGGAGCTTGATAACTGAAGGCTCTGCCTCCCATTGTACTTTTGGAGATTCTAGGTATTACAAGTAATCCTGCATTTTGGGAGCGTAGTGCTCTGTTAGGATAATACGATAGTATCAGATCTTTTAAATAAAAAGGAGCCTGATTGTTTAGAGCTTTGTAAGTAAGAAGAAAGATTTTAAACTTAATTCTAAACTCTATGGGAAGCCAATGAAGGGAGGCCAGAACCGGAGAGATATGATCTCTCTTTCTAGTACCTGTTAAAACTCTTGCTGCAGCATTTTGGATTAGCTGAAGACTTTTTAAAGATGTTTTAGGACAGCCTGATAATAAAGAATTACAATAATCTAATCTCGAGCTAACAAAAGCGTGGATCAGTTTCTCAGCATCACTCTGAGACAAGATGCTCCTAAAATATGTCTTGCTCTCGTCCACAGTGTCTGGTTTTATGTCGCTGTTTCCGGTAAAGTCAGAGCAGACAGGTGGGAGTAAATGTACATGATATGATTCAGATTATATTAAAGGTTATACTTTATAGTTTGCTCCCAAAATGAAAGTCATTTTCCAAGAAAAATGATGAAGATTTACCTCCAAAGGTTTGAAAATTTATGGTTAAAAACAAATGTGCAAAAATAGTTATGCTGTATATTTATGAAAAACAAAAATCATAAATTTACAACAAGAAAATAGTTACAAATCCTCAAAATTTTATGAGCAAAAGCTACAAATATGAGTAATATATCTCATATATTTATGAGGAAAAAAGAAAATCCAGGAGAAGAGAGTGACATTTAACGGAAAATAACCTGTAAAACTGATGGGAAAAAGTCCTTATGCACTACTAAAACAACTTTTTGAATGAATGATTTATTCTTTTTTTGGGGGGGGGGACTACTCTTACATAGACTACGTAATTAACATCAGCGGTAACACTAGTTTTACTTGGTCCATTTTCTGGCTGCTCTAGCTTCACACATATTATTACATTTGGTTAAAAAAATAAATTATAAATTTCACACATGGCGGTTTGGTTCCTTTCAATCTATAACATAAGAGTTACCCTTCTTGTGGTTTTGCTTTTTAAAAATTAATATTGCAATAAACTTTTGCGCCACCGCAGTGGCGGAGTGGTTAGCACTGCGACAGCACAGCAACTCACCCTTGGCCGGTGGATCCTGGGTTCGATCCCAGCCCCCGACCAACAGTGATCTGCGTGGAGTTTGTATGTTCACTGCATGGGTTTACTCCGGGTACTCTGGCTTCCTCCCACAGGCCAAAAAAAACATGCAAGTTAGGTTACTTGGAGAGTCTAAACTGGCCTAGGTGTGAAAGTGTGTGTGAACGGTGAAGGGACCGGCACCGCACTGTCCATCCAGGTGGATGCCCTGTAATTTCCCCATTGTGGGACCAATAAAGGATTATGTAAAAAAAAAAAAAATGTGTGAAACGCGGCAGCTGGAGTGGCTCAAAAACCCCTCTGAATACTGTGGTGTACACAAATGCAGTCTACAGAACACAAACGTTTTCCCCTTGGAGGGACTCTGAACCGGCCTTAACACACGCCCATACCGTCACAGATGACTGGCGCCTAGCGGCTGCCCCGGCCTTGAATGCGCTCTGCAGAGCTTGCCCAAATGCCAAGTCACGTTTCGTTACCTTGTATTCATACATGTGTAATGACAATAAAGTTGAATCTCAATCTCTCAATCTCAGATGCTGGATTTTGAAATCAGTGCTGATAACAATCTGGATGGTCCTTTTCCTCTTTAGCCCAGAGGTCACGATGTCCATGAATTTCAAAAACAATTTGAAATGTGGACTCGTCAGACCACAGCACACTTTTCCACTTTGCATCAGTCCATCTCAGATGAGCTCGGGCTCAGGGCAGCAGGCAGTGTTTCTGGGTGTTGCTGATATACAGTATGGCTTTGGTTTTACATGGTAAACTTTTCAACTTGCACTTGTAAATGTAACAACAAACTGTCTTAACTGACAATGGTTTTCTGAAGTGTTCCTGACCCCATGTGGTAATATCCTTTACTGAATTATGTTGGCTTTTTCATGCAGTGCTGCCTGAGGGTTCAATGGTTACAGGCATTCAGTGTTTGGTTTTGGCCTTATCGCTTAAGTGCAGAAATTTCTCTAGATTCTCTGAATGTTTTCATGATATTATTGACTGCAGCTGATGAAATTCCTAAATTCTTTGCAACTGTACATTGCGAAATGTTGTTCTTAAAGTGTTGGACTGTTTGCCCACGCTGTTGTTCACAAAGTGGTGAACCTCGCCCCATCTTTGCTTGTGAATGAGTGAGCCTTTCAGAGATGCTCCTTTTATACTCAATCATGACACTCACCTACTTCACCACCGGAGTGGTGGCCTAGTTGATAGCGCATCCACCCCACAACCAGGAGGTTTGGGGTTCAAGTCCTGGCTGGATCATACCAAAGACCATATAAAAATGATACTTCCCGCCTTCTAGCTTGGTGCTCCGCATAATAGGAAGGAGAAGTTGTTTGTTGCGGTGCCTTGCATGGCAGAGACCCCTCTGATTCTACATGTGATTAACATTGTAGACAGGAGAAATGTAATTTCATTCTATTGTACATGATTGACTGTATAGACTAAATGACAATAAAGATGGCTTCTTCTTCCAATTCACCTGTGGAATGTTCCAGAAAGGTAATTGTTTTAGCATTCCTGAACTTTCCCATTGTTTTGTTGCCCCTGTCCCCAAGGCCGCCTTAATGAACAGGCTAGGCCGGGTTGAAGCCCAGGGGCCTATGAAGTTCAGGGGCCTATCATGAGCAAATAAAAACAATCACATTGTTGTTAATTGGTCAAATTCTATGTCCATCACTTGATATTCATGCGTGGCTGACTGCTGATTGGTCCAATTCACATGTGTCCCACATGGGTACCATGTAACAATAGCCTATCAGAGGAATTGTTTTGACATGTGACTATGCAAGTCCCAATCAGTTTTTTTGTTTTGTTTTGTTTTGTTTTTTAGTGCCAGTGAGAAGTAAGAAGTAATTAGCTTGGTAAAAATGTCCAGAAAAAAGTTTGTGAGTGGCATTCATAAAATTATTGAGAGGAAAAGAGCTTAGGGAAAATGAATTGCTCAAAAAAAATCCCGAAGAGTAAAGGATTTTTCTAAACTGGAGCAATGAGTGGAGGTGGGGCTGCTGATTACTGCAGGAGGAGACAGGTGGGCCATTAAAGTACTCACCTGGAGGAGAAGACCACCAGATCCTGCTGAAAGAGAGCAGGCCAGTGGAGAAGGCAAGCTGAGAGAAGCCACACGAAAGGTGAGAGAAGCACAAGAAAAGCCAGGTCTGATCTAAGGCCCATCATTGCTTACATCAGACAGCTGTGCATAGGACAGTAGACTCGGAGCTTGGTAAAAAGTAGACTAGATCAAGCATGCTGCTGAAACAGACTGTAACCTCATATTGATGTTCTTAGAATATGACGTTATTCATGAGTTGGACTTAAAGGACATAATGAAGGATTTTTCATTAAAGAAAGCCAGAAGAAATCACTTCTAAAAAAAAAGGTAAGACATGCTATTTGTAGCTTTCCAGTCACCTGTGCAGGTTTTTAATTACCTCCGCCAAGGAGGTAATGTGACCAGGGTGGTTTGTTTGTTTTTCTGTTTATTAGCAGGATTACGCAAAAACTACTGTATGGATTTTGATGAGATTTCACCAAAGGTGGCCCTTGGGCCAAGTATTAACCTATTAAATTTTGGTGGTGATTTCAGAGTGCATACCTCAACCAAGGACCTTGTTTGTATTTGTGCAGCAGGATTACACAAAAACGTGGTTGGATTTGGATGAAATTTTCACCAGAGGTGGTCGTTGGGCTAGAGAGGAACCCATTACATTTTGGTGATGATTGCAGAACGCATACCTCAACCAAGGGTCTTCTCACAGTGTGTTAGCAAGACCCTCCAAAACTACTAGATAGACTTTGATGCAATTTTCACTCCAACTGGCTCGTGGCCTACACACAAACCCATTACATTTTTGAGGTCATCCATGAGGGATGGAAGGAGCCTTGGCGGAGGTATGTACTCTGTAAGTGCTTTTCTAGTTGCTGCTGCTGTGTATTGTTTGAATCAGGAATACTTGACTGATATAACTTTGTTTTCTGCTGTCATTATTAGACAGCAGCAGTATTAGACTGTAATATTAGAATGTAATTATTATAAGTGATAAAGCAAAATATTGGTAAATATTGGTAAAACTCAAATTAAACAAACTCTAAATTGAATGAATTGGCCTCTGTTCCTCCTCATAATTTAAAAATTAAATGTGGTTTATTAAATATTAGGTCTCTAACTCCCAAGTCTCTGTTAGTCCATGATCTGTTAATTGATCATCAGATTGATTTAATTTCCCTTACAGAGACTTGGTTAGAGCAAGAGGATTATGTTGGTTTAAATGAATCAACTCCCTCTGGTTATTTAAACTGTCAAAATCCTAGAAGTTCTGGTCGTGGAGGAGGAGTAGCAACAATTTACCATTCCAAATTACTAGTTAATGTAAAGCAAAAAACATGTTATAATTCCTTTGAGGGTCTGGTCCTCAGTGTTGGGCACTTTAGCAATTTTAGATAGATAGATAGATAGTTTATTTCGAACACAAAAAATATAACAAAAAACAAGCAAATAGCAAATGCAATAAAGTTACAGTATACACTGTTCGAAAGGGAGAAGGAAGAAGTGAACACTTATTAATTCCAAACCCAATTTTATTTGCCATAGTTTATCGTCCCCCATCAACCTACTCAGAATTTTTATCCGAATTTGCTGATTTCTTAGCTGATTTAGTGCTGAAATCTGATAGAATAATTATAGTAGGGGACTTTAATATACATGTGGATGTAGATAGTGACTGCCTTAATGTGGCATTTAATTCAATATTAGACTCGATTGGGTTTTCTCAGAAAGTACGAAATTCTACTCATTACCTCCACCATACATTGGACCTTGTTCTGACATATGGCATAGAAATAGAAAATCTTGTAGTGTCTCCTCATAACCCTGTACTGTCAGACCATTGTCTGTTAACCTTTGATTTTACTATTTCTGACTATTTGGCTCCTAAAGAAAAATATTATTACAGTAGATGCCTCTCAGATGATGCTCTTACTAAATTTATGCAGATTGTTTCCTCTATGCCATGTGTCAACACAACGGAAATAAGCTATAGACAGCTTGCTCCTTCTGTAATTGATAACATGGTGGATAGTGTTTCAGCTTCTCTGCATCAGACTCTAGACTTGGTGGCCCCCTTAAAAAAGAAAAAGTCTAATCAGAGATTTCTAACTCCTTGGTTCAACACAGAAACTCGTAGCTTAAAACAGAAGACTCGTCAATTAGAAAGAAAATGGCACTCCACTAATTTAGATTAAATCTATTTAGCTTGGAGAAATCATCTTTTAATTTATAAAAAATCTCTTAGAAAAGCTAGAATGAGTTATTACTCTGCATTAATAGAAGAGAACAAGAATAATCCCAGGTGTGGGGAGCCTTGAATAACGAAACTGAATTGCATTTAATTTAAGTTTATTTCAAGCAACCATTCCCACAGTCTGCTCTCATTTTTGAGCAGCGAACAAAGAGGAGGAAACACACCAAAGTCCTTGCCTTTAAACATTCTCACATAAAGAAATCTCCCTCGCAGGGGAGGTCACACATCTCCCTCATAATCCCTTTATTCACATTCATAATCCCTTTATTTACATTACTCCCCTCTCTCTCCTCTCGAGCCTCCGAGGTCAGGGAGTCTACTGTCCACACATTTTGTCTTCTCTCGCTGTCCACCGCAGGTGTCCTAGACTGCGTCTCGTGTCCTAGACTCTGCGTCTCCTTCATCGTGAGGTTAAATCACATATGTGCTGTCAGCATATCTCTCATATGTCCAACATGTACATGCACAACTACACAGCCATACCAGGTTTCTTTTCAGTACTGTAGCCAGGTTGACAAAGAGTCAGGACTCTGTCAATCCTAGCATTCCTTTAGAGCTTACTAGTCAGGACTTTATGAACTTTTTCAATAATAAAATTTCATCCATCTGAGATAAAATCAATCAGATTCTTCCCACAGTTAACTTAAATACTGCAACTACTACAACTCCTTCTATTGATGTCTGTCTTGATGAGTTTACTCCAATCGACCTTTGTGAGTTAGACAAAATAGTTTCCTCATCCAAACCTTCAACTTGTCTTTTAGACCCTATTCCTACCAGGTTATTTAAAGAAGTCTTCCCACTTATTGGTAGCTTTATTCTTCATATAATCAATTCTTCATTAACTTTAGGCCATGTACCGCAGGCTTTTAAGATGGCTGTAATTAAACCCTTACTCAAAAAGCCAATGCTAGATCCAGGAGCTTTAGCTAACTATAGACCAATCTCTAATCTCCCTTTCATTTCAAAAATCTTAGAAAGAGTTGTTGCTACGCAATTATTTGACCACCTGCAGGGAAATGGTTTACTTGAAGAGTTTCAGTCTGGGTTTAGAATCCATCATAGTACTGAAACAGCCTTAGCGAAGGTCACTAACGACCTCCTCATTGCATCTGATAATGGACTAGTTTCTGTACTTGTCCTTTTAGACCTTAGTGCAGCTTTTGATACTATCGATCAAAATATTCTACTTGATAGATTAGAACACTATGTTGGACTTAATGGAACTTCATTGCATTGGTTTAGATCTTATTTATCCGATAGGTTCCAGTTTGTTCATGTAAATAATGAGTTTTCTTTCAACTCAAAGCTCAGTCATGGAGTTCCACAGGGATCTGTGCTAGGCCCTACTCTTTTTAGTTTATATATGCTTCCGTTAGGCAACATTATTAGAAAGCACTGTATACATTTTCATTGTTATGCAGATGACACACAATTATACCTGTCAATGAAGCCAGATGATAGTAATCAATTAGCCAAGTTAGAAGCCTGTCTTAAGGAAATCAAAGCTTGGATGACTTGTAATTTCCTGCTATTAAATTCAGATAAGACTGAAGTCATTCTTGTTGGTCCAAAAAACCTTAGAAATTCCTTCCCAAATCAAACTTTCAGTTTTCATGCGGTTACTCTTTCTCTTAATAGCTCTGTGAGGAACCTTGGAATTATTTTTGATCAGGATTTGTCCTTCAATTCACATATTACATTTGTTTCTAAGACTGCCTTCTATCATTTGCGTAATATTGCCAAGATTAGGAGCATCTTGTCTCAGAGTGATGCTGAGAAACTGATCCACGCTTTTGTTAGCTCGAGATTAGATTATTGTAATTCTTTATTATCAGGCTGTCCTAAAACATCTTTAAAAAGTCTTCAGCTGATCCAAAATGCTGCAGCAAGAGTTTTAACAGGTACTAGAAAGAGAGATCTTATCTCTCCGGTTCTGGCCTCCCTTCATTGGCTTCCCATAGAGTTTAGAATTAAGTTTAAAATCCTTCTTCTTACTTACAAAGCTCTAAACAATCAGGCTCCTTTTTATTTAAAAGATCTGATACTACCGTATTATCCTAACAGAGCACTGCGCTCCCAAAATGCAGGATTATTTGTAATACCTAGAATCTCCAAAAGTACAATGGGAGGCAGAGCCTTCAGTTATCAAGCTCCTCTCCTGTGGAATCAGCTACCAATCTGGATTCGGGAGTCAGACTCGATCTCTGTTTTTAAGAATAGGGCTAAAACCTACCTTTTTGATATAGCCTACAATTAGGGAGGGATCATGTGTTTCTGAACCCTCCCTTAGTTATGCTGCTAATAGGTTTAGTCAACCGGGGGACCTCCAGTAATGCACTGGGCCTCACTCCTTTTCTCACTCTCAATGAAATATTTTTTCTGCTGGTCATTAACATTTGTTTGTTCTCTCCCATAGATTGAGTCCCCATCGTGCTGTTTGCTCTCCACATGTCTGTTCTTTTCTTCTTCTCTATCCCCTCACCTCCCAGCCAGTCGCAGCAGATGACTGCCCCTCCCTGAGCCTGGTACTGCTGGAGGTTTCTTCCTGTTAAAAGGGAGTTTTTCCTCTCCACCATCGCCTAGTGCTTGCTCACAGGGGATCGCCTGATTGCTGGGGTCTTTCTGCAACTGTGGGGGTCCCCCCTACAGTTGATAGTGCTATGAGATGACTGTTGTTGTGAAATGGCGCTATATAAATAAAGTTGAATTGAATTGTATTGAATTAATTGTTGATCAGTGTCATCCTCTGATACCTGGTATTGTTTAGGCCATGCTGTGTGTGTCTGTGTCTGACAGAGATATTAGACTAATTTGTGTTTATGCTGAAGGCAGTAGTGTCTGTCACTGTAAAGATGGAAATCTTAGTAAGATAAATATCTTAGATCAAGGCTATATGTTTGTTTTTCTCTCACAAGATAATTTTTACAAGAATGTCTTTTTGTTGTGCAGTTTTCTGTAAGATTTTACTTGCTTTAAGTTAGTTTTTACTTGTTTTAAGAAATTTAATCTTACTTTGTTGGCAGAATTTTTTTCTAATTTTAACTAATTATATTACACTGATCAACACCAAATTTATTGTCTAAGTATTTTTAGCTGATTTAGGACAATTTTGATGTGTTGAGTCCAAACATCACATTGGTTTTGCTCAGTCAGGTCAACTTTTTGAACTATGGCCACATGTTGTTTTTTTACGTTTTTGTTTACATGTACTGTACGGATATTTTCGCTTAATATGATGCAAAATTATTTTTTTATTTCTTGAAATTTCTTGAACTCTGAAGAGTTTGCATGCCCCAGTTTATGACATGATGTCATAAATTGTCATTGTTGTCATTGTTGAGCATTCTAGAGGTTCCAATAAACAGAAGTTGAAGCTCAGAATTTTGAACGATGATGACGTAACATTCAATTTACATGTACTTACCTTTATCAGTGTCTACTATTCAGTTTACAGTAATCAAAGTTTGTAACATTTAATCAATAAGTTGTGTTAGAAAACTATTTTTTCTCTAAAAAAAATCTATTTTGGAGGAGAAATATTAACAAAAACCATATAATGTCACAAAAATGTAATCAATTTAGTCAGAAGATCAGATTTTGTAAAAATCAACTTAGCATAAAAATCTGACCTGATCGAGAGAAGCGGATGTCATTTTCACATTCAGCGGTGCACAATTGTCTTAAATCAGTTGAAAAAACACCGATAACTTTCAAAAAAAATATTTTTGTAACCCTCTGTTATCTATTGCCAGAATTTTTTGCTTATTTTAAGTAAAATTATTGGCCAGCAGAGCAAGAAAATTTGACTCCTCAAATTGCTTAAAACAAGTTAAAACTATCTGAAACAATGTAAAGTTTTCTCACACATAAACTGCACAGTAAGAATAAATATCAGACAAAAAGACGAGCATAAACAGCCTTAATTTATTTCATTTTTCTTATATTTGACTTTTTGCAGTGTAGTTGTGAGGTTGCATTATTTGTCAAAGAGAAACAAAAACGAGGCCGTAGTGGCTCAGGAGGTACAGCAGGTCGTCCAATAACCGGAAGGTTGCTGGTTTGAATCCCACTCCCCTCACCATGCTGTTTTTCTTAGGCAAGACACTTTACCCACCTTGCCTCCAGTGTGTTCATGGTTCATGACACCGATGTATGAATGTGAATAAATGTTCAGTTGGCGCAGATTGGCAGCCACATTTTTGTCAGTCTGCCCTCAGGCAGCTGTGGCTACTGGAGTAGCTTACCACTATCATTGTCTGTGGAGTGAATGGATGTAAATCCAGTCCATTATTAAAAACAGCTACTACATATTTTTAAACAGAGATTCTGTTGGGGGGGAGGGGGGGGTATACAACTTCCCAGTCCAAGGGCCTAATGGCAAGTTGCCTGTCCCAGCTTTTTTGGAATGTGCTGCAGGCAGCAAATTGAAAATGAGTGAATATTTGCAACAAAGCAATAAAGCTTATCAGTTTGAGCATTAAATATCTTTTCTTTGCAGTGTATTCAGTTGAATATGAAGGATACAATACAATTTTTCACTGGGCCTCTAAAAAAGCTCAAACGGCCCTGATGTGACCAAAATGACAACGCAAAGAAAAATGACACGTGTGAAAGTGCCTCCATCAAGAGCACACCGCATTTGAACACAGAGGTGCTATTTCAGCCTGTGAACGGTTTGCCTGAGAGGAGCCATACATCCTGCCTCTCAGGCTTTATCTGTAGCAGCTTGATGGCCTCTGTTGGTGAAGCAATCTTCATTCCAGCGAAGGTCACCCGGCAGATGCGGTGGATTTGCTCAACTGTCCACCTTCCAGGAAGTAAAAGGGTGAAACAACAAAGCTGATGTATTGACTGCGCCTCTCCGTACAGCAGGCGGGAAAAGAAAGAAGACGAGGCGCGGGAAGGAGGAAGAGGATCAATCTAGAGCTGGCCGACTACAGGCAGTCATGGATTGGTGCAACTCGCACCCTTGTCTCTCATCTCCAGGTGACAGTGTAGAGTAATGACTGGTAATGCTTCACTGTGATTACCCACCGTCATTTTTCTTTTTCCCGCCATTCACACTCGGTGAGAATGTTTTATCTGGGAGCCACAGCAGCGTCTGTGTGAGCATGTGACTGAATAGGCAAGTGACTGACTGGGGGGGGGGGGGGTCGTTTCTAGCTTGTAGGGGGCCCTATGCAAGATTGTGTTTGGCGGCCCCTAATTTTGTAATGGAGAAGACTTCAAACCCGCATTCCTGCTACCTATTGGGCTGCGGTGAAACTACAGATGATGGTTATGCACATGCTGCATATACTGCATGCCTTGTCCAAAGCTTAGGCACATCAGAACAAACAGGAGCATCGACCCAGCCTTTGACCAAACATTTAACCTGCATCTATGTCAACAATGCAAATTTAGAAGATGAAAATGTCAAATTTACAAGAAGAAAAGTCACAAATATACAAAAACATAACACATCTAGTTGAGAAAACTTGCACGTTCACAAGAAAAACCATGGCAAATTTACCCCAAAAGGTCACATTTAAGAGAAAAAAATTGCACTCTTACAAGAAAACGGTCACAGATTTATGATGAAAAATCTGTAACCTTTGGGTGGAAAAGCTGCAAATTTACCAAAAAAGATGCCATTTATGAGGGGAAAAAAAAAACAAAAACTTTCAAATCCCCCCCCCCCAAAAAAAAACCTGCAGATTTACAAGAAAAATGTCCTGATATGAGAAAAAATTATAAATGTACTAAAAAAGTTGCAAATTTACCAAAATAGCTCAAATTTATGAAAATTAAAAAAAAGACAAGAAAACCTTTTATAAATTTCAGAGGAAAATGGTGTAAATTTACAATTAAAAATGTTGCACCCCTCCAAAAAAAAATTGCAAGGAAAAAAGTGACAAATTTATAAAAACTGTTACAAATTTGCAAAAACAGTAGTTAATTTTTGAGAAGAATGCAAATATTCAAAGTCACAATTTATGAGAATTTTAAATGTGAAAAAAGTTGCAAATTTACAGTAAAAAAAAAGAAGAGAAAGATAGCCAGTTTCTCAGGAGAAAAACAATGCAAAATTACCAAAAAAAGGTCACAAATTTAAGAGAACAATGTTGCACTCTTACAAGAAAAACAGCCACAGATATATGAGTGAAAAAAAATCAGCAAATCTGGCAGCGGGGGGCAATTTTACAAAAGAAAGCTTACCATTTATGAAGGAAAAAAGTTTCAAGTGTATCTAAAAAACCCTGCAAACTTACAAATTTATGAGAAAAAAGTTGCAAATTTACCAGAAATGTTGCAAATTTGCAAAAATTGCTTGAATTTATGAGAAGAAAGTTGTAAGTTTAGATAGATGCACTTTATTGATCCCAAACTGGGATCAATGAAAACACTTGCAAATTTATGGGTAAAAGTTTCCAATTTACAAGAAAAATGTCCTAAATTTATGGGAAAAAATTATAAATGTACTGGAAAAAATTTCAAATTTACGAAAATAGCTTTAATGTATAAGGGGAAAAAATTACTAATTTTATTTTTTCACAAATTTCTGAGGAAAATATTGCAAATTTGCCAGGAAAAGATGTCATCCAGACAGTCATCCAGAGGCTCAAATGCAGAGCAAGCAACACCAGATGGACACTCAGACTCAGGTGGAAACATTTAGCATAATTTATTAAACACAAAATATACAACAACGCAAACTTAACGAATACACAAAAACAACACAAGTAGACAAAAACACAAAGCAACGCAAACTTAACACAGAACACCAGTGGGAACACTGGAGCAGCACACAGCCTGCAACAGAAGAGAAATGAGAAATGATTAATGTCAGGAATTAGCAAAAAGAGAATATCTACAGGGAAGAGGAGAGCAGATGGCCCAACCGTGCACTCCAGCGTGAGGTGGTAAGAACTGATGGGGAGATGACTGGCAGGAAGACAGATGAGGGGAGGTGGCAGGATGAAGAGGGTGAAAGGGTAGACCTGGTAGGAGTAGGAGTTGTCTTGAGATGACTGGTTCAGGCGAGTGTGCGCAGCCCCGGAGACACACTGCTGAGATGGCAGGAAACCTGAAGAGAAGAAAATACACAAAGTAAGACAACTGAGGAGGATTTAATCCAAACAAAATAAACACTAGTTGCTTAGAGGCAGCAATACCCAATGGTCCAGCAGAGAAGCATTCGCAAACGCTCTTTTATACGCTGGTAAACCAGAAAGCAGCAAGTGTGTCCAATCACGCAGATGCGCTGATCATCTCCGGAGCCAGGAAACAGACCGAAGGAAAACACTCAGGAAGAGAGGGGGAGCACGCTCACCTGATCATCACAAAAAGTCACAATTTTGAGGAAAGTTTCAAATTTACAAGAAAAAAAGTAACAAACACATGAGAAGAAATTGCTAGTTTTAGACAAAAAAAAAGGTGAATTTAATTATTCCCCATAAAAAATTACAATGGTGAAATTGTAGCTTAGGAGCCCCCTAGTGGCTGAGGGAACCTACTGCATTGATGTACTCTGCTTTATAGGCAGAAACGGCACTGGGGCGGAACTAAAACCTCCAGTGTGGTCTCAGTTGGTAATGTATGAACCTGCAATTTCTGAAAAATAGACGAAACTTGATGTTGTCAGTTACTGTTGCTGCTGTTGTTGTATTCATTCAATTTTCACTGAAACAACATGAAACACACGTGCACATAATTGTTGTTACAAGTCACCATCATAAGCTACCCACAGTGCTAATCTAATGGTTGTCTTTATGTAATTGTGTGTACTGTGACTAGAGTTTTGCAAATAGCATCATTCTAATTGAAAAGATGGAATCAGTCTTTGTAAGATATGGAAAAATAATACAGTATTGTCAAGGGGAGGCCAGAGGTTTTTTTTTTTTTTTTTTTTTGCAAACCAGTGTACTGTAACTAGTGTGTGTTTTAGAATTAGCAGTTCAAAGTACCAATAGGTGCTGTATTCAGCACTTCCAAGAGGGATTGTGGGAGGAAACCGGAGCCCCCGGAGTAAACCCACACAGCACAGGGAGAACCTGCAAACTCCACACAGAAAGGTTCCCACCCCTGCAAACCCTGGAACCTTCTCGCTGTGAGGCGACACTGCTAACAAGCTGTGCTGCCAACTTTGCATTTCTTTTCCTGACTATAACAGTTTTCTCTTTCTCCAAGAACACATTCTGTTACTCCAGCTCTTTCTTTACCCTCATGTTTGCAATTCTCTCCCTCCATTAGTTTCATATTTTACCAGTGAAGATGGCTAGGTGATATGGCCTAAAAATAAAATCCCAAGTTGTTATTTATTTATTTCTCTCTCTTGTGAATGGGAAAATATTTTTCCACAGTTTTGCTTTTTTGACATTGTCCAAATTTAAAAAAAAAAAAAATCATCACTTTGATTTATTTCCCAGCCCTATCATTGACACTGTGCTACTAAATGTTTTTTCTACAGGCGTTTCTTGGTCATCGGTGATTGAAGATGACAGTGGTTCTTTTCTTCTTCTTCTCTACCACCTCAGCCTCCAGCCAGTCGCAGCAGATGACTGCCTCTCCCTGAGCCTGGTTCTGCTGGAGGTTTCTTCCTGCTAAAAGGGAGTTTTTCCTCCCCGCCGTCACCAGTAGCAGCTTACAAATGGTACATATTAAAAGATGCAGCTGACAGTAATGATACAATCAGTGGTGAACTTCATGTGGGTGATTCTACAATTTGAGGGCAATTTAAGCTTCAACAACTAAAATAAAATGTTTTATTTTATACATTTTTATTATGTATTATAAAATATAATAAACCATCAAATAATTGGATTTTTCCAGCTCATCAAAGATACACTTTTTATACTGTATGTTAGCAGTTGTGTGATAAATTTTGAACAATCCTGTTACCATAAAATATTGCTTAAAATATTTGACAATTATATTAAAAATAGTCTCATTAATACTTAATACTAATTCATTTTCACATAAGACTTTACATAGTAATTTAAGCAACATTTGAAACCTACCAACCCACCTATGATTTTTGTTTTTTGTTTTTGTAATTTCAGTATTTACAGTGGTGTGAAAAAGTGTTTGTCCCCTTCCTGATTTCTCAGTTTTTTGAAAGTTTGTCAGACTTAAATGTTTCAGATCATCAAACTAATTTAAATATTAGACAAACACAACACAAGCAAACACAAAATGCAGTTTTTAAATGAAGGTGTTTATTATTAAGGGTAAAAAAAAAAATCCAAACCTGTAAGGAAGGGGTGACAAACTCATTCCATGGAGGGCCAAGACCCTGCATGTTTTACCTCCACACAGTCTCTTCAGCAGGTGTTTTCACTGATCAGCAATCAGTGGGAAGAAATTCAGTGAAATCACCTGTTGAAGGCACTGGGTGGAGGTAAAACCTGCAGGGTCTTGGCCCTCCATGGAATGAGTTTGACACCAGTGCTGTAAGGGGTTCTGTCTTATCTGCCTGCTGGACTCTCTCCTGGTTAATTACTCTCTCTCCTCCTCTCACCTGTAATCACCACCTGCAGCCAATCTGAGGCAGCATAAGTAGGACACTCTCCCCTCGCTCTGTCTGGTTGCATCTGAGCTTCTCCCTACCTGCATACTGCCTGCAACTGATTGGTATTGATCTAGTGATGTTGAAACTGAGGCCTTATGAAACAACAAGCAACTCTGAGACAATTGTGTCATGAGCGACACAGTGTTATGAAACATCTAATAAAGACTGCCATCTGGTGACTGACTGTCAGAACTGCATCTGAGTGGAAAACTTGAAAAAATCTCAACATCTTTTTTTTTTTTTTTTTTTTTTTTTTTTTTAGCATTTGGCCATCCGAGGTCTATTCAAAATTGGATGGCAGGACCAAACAATACAAAGCCAAAAGAAAAAAAAAATTCCCTCTCAAACTTCCCTCAAACCCTCAAGTCACATGATGTGACCGACATAACAAGGCCTCGCTTGCTATGGTCACGTGACTGGGTGTGCTGAAACAGTGCTTGATGCACTGCTCATGACACTTTTTCTTTATATTGCTCAAATCGGTGTCGAGTGTAACATCACAATATTGATCTTGTCAATTATTCTGCTGTGTTCTGACCCTTGCTTGCCCCTTGACCATATGCCTGCCTGTTGTATTGGATTGTTTGTCTGCCGGGATCTTGCCTGCCTTAGTCTGCACCCTGCCTGCTTCTGGACTCTGGAAATTGCCACACAAATTGGATTTGGAAACGGTTGCACAGTACACTCCTCCCCTTCTCCAAGTAAGTAGACTTGCCAACATTTGTCACTTTTGTGCTCCCAGGCCTGGCAAGCCACCCCCCCACCCCAGCACTCTAGGACTCCCTCACCGACGTCCACCATCTGAGGATCTACTGTTATTTCCCCACAGTCTCCACCAGTCTAACCTGTAAGCATAAATCGCAATATTTATCTCCCTGCCCCTTAACCTCGTATTAACTGTTGTTTATGTTCTCTCCCCTGCAGAGTTGCCAGATCCTCTCCACCATTCACTATATTGTAGATATTATTGTCAGTAAAGATCATTGTTCACTTACCTATAGGTCGTCGCCCATGTCTGCTTCTGGGTCTTGGTTTGCATCATGTCAGTATGCAACCAGCAGGCAGACCCAGCGGGCATGGTCATGACCCAACCCGGTGTTCTGGAGCAGTCCTCAGACCAACATTCTTCTCTCATTTCATCAGTCATTAAGCTGGACAACAGACTTCACGAACGCTCAACTGAGCAGTCTGCTTTGCCATCCACCGCCGCCAATGGTGAATCCTTTAAGCCCAAAGCTAAGGGGCGGTCCAAGCAGATTCCGGATGAGAAGCAACGGCAACTTAACAAGCATTTATGTCTGTACTGTGGTCAACATGAACATGTTGTAAATTGTGCCCTGTGAGGTTAAAACGGTTCAGCCTGTCAGTCAAGATAGGGAAATCGATGGGCGGAGTTAACCCTTTGAGTGTGTATGGCACACTTCTGTACCTGTCAGCTGATCATTCTAAACAAAGCCTGTACAGCTGAATAGAGTGTTAAATGTACATACCTTTTAACACCACTTGGTGGCTGAGAGGTATGGCTTTTCACTTACCATGAGAACTGGAAATGGTCCAATTCAATAAGTCAAATCAGCATTTGAAGCCCGCCCCCTTTCATTCTGCTGTTTGACACGGAGGAAACAGGATGGCTAGGAAAACGCTCTCAGCTGAAGAGGTTTTAGTGTTGGTATTCGCCGCTCCTGGTTCAGAGGAAGAGCTTAGTCCTAGTTTGTCATCTGAGTTAGAGTCCAGCTCTGATTATGTGCCTATGGACAATGGTGCAAGCAGTTCTTGTGAAAGTCGAGATGGACATCTTGCGCGTAACGCTGCAGCTGCATTTTCTGTGTCCAGCCATGCCCAAAATGGCACAGGAGCTTCATCTGCAGATTGTTCTGCTTTGCCAAACCGTGGTCGCGGAGTGAAAAGGTCCAGAGCAACCCGTGGGCAACGTTTGGCTGGGCAAGAGTGCACTGCCGGTGTGCATCAATGTGTGCCATGTGTGTGCTCTATCAGGACAATAGGTAGTGGCAATGCGGCGGGAGGTTTGGACATTGATGGCTGGGAGCTTCTTAGAGATGAATAAGTTTATCAGCCATTGCTGAAAGCATTTGAACAGCCAGTTGGATATCATGGAGAGAAGGACCTGTCATCTGTGCTCGCCATTGATTTTGTGTCGCTTTTTTGGACTCCGGAATTCTGGATGCTTGTGACCGACGAAACAAACAGGTACATATTTGTTGCATAAACTGTGTTTCATTTGCTTCATTTTAGTTTAGCGTGAAACAAATGTGCCATGAGATTTGTTTTTTTATGATTTTGAGTAATTTTGTCAATGATGGGACAAAAGGACCATGTGGTGACAGTGTGTGAAACAAAAACTGTCGATCCATCCATCTTCTAGCGCTTTTCCGGTGTGGTAATTAGGTCCAATTATGCACATTGCATGGATGCAAGTTCACCTGGCAGACACTTGGGTACCTCTGCAACACTTTTATAATTGGGACTTTACATCTAACTATTATCATTCTGGAGCTGTAGTGTTGTAAAATTTAGATTGTCGCAATATGCAAATTAGGTCCAATTATGCACAATGCATGGATGCAAGTTCACCTGGCAGACACTTGGGTACCTCTGCAACACTTTTGTAATTGGGACTGTGCATCTAACTATAATCATTCTGAAGTTATAGTCTTATAATAAAATTTGGATTGTTGCAATATGCAAATTAGGTCCAATTATGCATGGATGCAAGTTCACTTGGCAGACACTTGGGTTCCTTTACAACATTTTTGTAATTGGGACTTTGCCTCTAACTATTACTGTTCTGAAACTATTGTCATTTGAAAATTTGAGGTCAAACTGCGTTTTCCTGACAAAAATTGTACACTCTCAAAGGGTTAATAATTCCCCTATTAATCACCTTCTTCCTGTACATTTAATGCCCCAGTCCACTGAGTTTGCTAGCTCTGCATTAGTCAACTCAGGACCTGAACAAAATTTTATTTCTGAGGGTCTGGCAACCGAGTTAAAAATTCCCTGCACCCAGTTATCGCAGCCTCAGAGGCTTATAGTGCTGGTTGGTCAGCCCCTCACTCAGGTCATCAAACGTACAGTCACACTGACAGTTTTGACCTCGGGTAACCACCAGGAGGAGCTATCCTTTTTTGTCCTCCCGGCCTCTACCTTTCCTTTTGGGTTACCCTTGGTTGTATACTCACAATCCCATCGATTGTTGATTAAGGAGTCATTAAGCACTGGCCTAATCCGCCACTCCTTGTCGGCCCTGGGGGCGGGAATTTTTTTTGTGGGAAAGAAGGATTGCTCGCTACACCCCTGCATTGACTTCTGCAAACTTAATAACCTTACCATTAAGGATAAACACCCGATCCCCCTCATTAATTCCACCTTCGACCAACTCCAGGGGGACACCACTTTCTTGAAGCTGGATCTTAGGAATGCCTATCACCTTTTATGGGTCAGGGAGGGTGATGAGTGGAAAACGGCTTTCTCCACACATCTGGGTCAGTTCAAATATTGCATAGTGCCATTCGGGCTCACCAGTGCCACCGCAGTATTCCAATGGTTGATCAATGATGTACTTCCAGACTTCCTGAAGACATTCGTGTTTGTTTACTTGGATGACATACTCGTTTTTTCCCGCTCATTGAAGGAGCACCAAGTCCATGTCTGTATGGTCCTCCAACGCTTACTTGAGAACCAGTTGTATGTCAAGGCAGAAAAGTGTGAATTTCATGTTATCATCACCACTTTTCTTGGCTTCATCATCTCACCCGGTTGTATCCAGCCCAACCCAACCAAGGTCCAAGTAGTCACGCACTGGCCAATACCATCTACCAGAAAACAGCTACAGCATTTTTTTGGCCTTGCCAATTTTTACCGTAATTTCATACATAACTACAGCTCCATCGCCCAACCGCTCACCGCCCTCACCTGCACCAAGGTCCTCTTCCGTTGGACCCAGGAGGCGCAGGAGGCCTTCACCCACCTCAAAACCTGCTTCACCAAGACCCCCATCCTGCTTCAGCCTGACCCAAAGCTCTGGTTCATCGTGGAGGTAGATGCTTCTGATACCGGGGTGGGGGCAGTGTTATCACAGAGCTCAAAGACTGATGGAAAGGTGCACCCGTGTGCATATTTCTCCTGACGGTTGTCTCCAGCCAAACAAAACTATACTGCTCAAAAAAATAAAGGGAACACTTTGAAAACACATCAGATTTTAATGGGAAAAAATAAGCTGGATATCGAAATTGTGGCAGGCTAGTCCAGCTTACTCAGATTAAATGAATACTTTTTAATCTGAGTAAGCTGCAACTAATTGAGTAAGCTGAGTAACTTTTTAATCTTTAATCTGAGGCACTGAGGAGGAGGTGGCAGTACCATCATCACCAGGTGCAGGCACTTTCGGAAGGAGACAAGGGCAGCCTTGCTTCGAACTGCAAAGGAGAACTCCAGTTGGGTGAACCGGAGGAGGCGTCCTGGTCCTGAGTACCAGATTGGCCAAAGGGTCTGGCTCTCTACCTGGGACTTACCCCTGAAGGCCGAGTCCAGGAAGCTTGCCCCCTGGTTTGCGGAGCCTTTTGTCATTGTGGAGATCCTTAACCCCTCCTCAGTAAGGTTGGACCTACCTGCCTCTCTTCGAGTGCACCCTACTTCCATGTCTCTCACATTAAACCAGTCATTTCCAGCTCCCTTTGCCCACCGTCCAAACTCCAACCATCCTAGAAAATGGTCGATGAAGGACTGGTCTATGCGGTCACCTGAATCTTGGATGTTCACTACAGGGGACGGGGCATCCAATTCCTCGTGGATTGGCAGGGGTACAGTCCGGAGGAGAGGTCCTGGATACCCAAGTCCTTCATCATGAACGATACTCTTATCTGGGATTTTTATGGCCGCCGTCCTGACAAGCCACAAGTGACGCCGGGTCCCTTAAGGAGAGGGTACTTAAGGGGTTCTGTCTTATCTACCTGCTGGACTCTTTCTCCTGGATAAATATTCTCTCCTCCCCTCACCTGTAATCACCACCTCCAGCCAATCTATGAGGTAGCATAAGTAGGTCACTCTCCCCTCGCTCTGTCTGGTTGCGTCTGACCTTCTCCATAGCTGCATACACCTGCAACTAACTGGTATTGATCTTTTCAATTATTCTGCTGTGTTCTGACCCTTGCTTGCCCCTAGACCCTGTGCCTGCCTGTTTTATTGGATTGTTTGTCTGTCCAGATCTTGCCTGCCTGCCTTACTCTGCCCCCTACCTGCTTCTGGAATCTGGAAATTTCCACACGGATTGGATTTGGAAGCAGTTGGACAGTACACTCCTCTCCTTCTCAAAGTAAGTTGACTTGCCAACATTTGGCACTTTTGTGCTCCCAGGCCTGGCAAGCCTCTTCCCTCTGCCCCCCCCCCCCCCGTGCACTCTAGGACCCCCTCACCGACATCCACCACCTGAGGATATGCTGTGCTGCCATTTCCCCACAGTCTCCACCAGTCTAACCTGTAAGCATAAATACAATATTTATCTCCCTGCCCCTTAACCTCATATTAGCTGTTTCTGTTCTCTCCCCTGCAAGATTGCCAGATCCTCTCGACCATTCACTATATTATAGATATTATTGTCAATAAAGCTCATTGTTCACTTACCTATACATCGTCACCTGTATCTGTTCTTTGGTCTTGGTTTGCATCATGACAGAACCTACATGGTCCTGTGTGAAAAAGTGGTTGCACCCCCCCCCCCCCCCAATAAAATATAAATTAACTGTGGTTTATCTCATCTTTGGAAAGCTGAGTTCAATTTCTCTAGCCACACCCAGGCCTGATTACTGCCACACCTGTTCTCAATCAAGAAATCACTTAAATAGGACCTGCCTGATAAAGTGAAGTAAACCAAAAGATCCTGAAAAGCTGGACATCATGCTGCGATCCGAAGGAATTCAGGAACAAATGAGAAACAAAGTAATTGAGACCTGTCAGTCTGGAAAAGGTTATAAAGCCATTTCTGATGCTTTTGGACTCCAGCAAACCACAGTGAGAGCCATTATCCACAAATGGTGAAAACATGAAACAGTGGTGAACCTTCCCAGGAGTGGCTGGCCAACCAAAATTACCCCAAGAGAGCAGCAACGACTCATCCAAGAGGTCACAAAAGACCCAACAACAACATCCAAAGAACTGCAGGCCTCACTTGCCTCAGTTAAGGTCAGTGTTCACGGCTCCACCATAAGAAAGAGACTGTGCGCAAATGGCCTGCAAGGCAGAGCTCAAAGATGAAAACCACTGCGAAGCAAAAAAAACCCATAAAGGTTTGTCTCAGTTTTGCCAGAAAACATCTTGATGCTCCCCAAGACTCTTGGGAAAATACTCTGTGGACAGACGAGACAAAAGTTGAACTTTTTGGAAGGTGTGTGTCCCATTACAGCTGGCGTAAAAGTAACACAGCATTTCAGAAAAGAAACATCATACCAGCAGTAAAGTATGGTGGTGGTAGTGTAATGGTGTGGGGCTGTTTTGCTGCTTCAGGACCTGGAAGACTTGCTGTGGTAAATGGAACAATGAATTCTGCTGTCAACCAAAAAATCCTAAAGGAGAATGTCCGGCCATCTGTTCATGACCTCAAGCTGAAGTGCACTTGGGTTCTGCAGCAGGACAATGATCCAAAGCACACCAGCAAGTCCACCTCTGAATGGCTTAAGAAAAACAAAATGAAGACTCTGGAGTGGCCTAGTCAGAGTCCTTACCTGAATCCAATTGAGATGCTGTGGCATAACCTTAAAAAGGCGTTTCATAGATAGACAGACAGACAGACAGACAGACAGACAGACAGACAGACAGAAAGATGTACTTTATTGATCTCAAACTGGGAAATTGCAGTGTAACAGCAGCATGACAGTAGACAACCAAACGACAGAAACACACGCATGACAAAGGGATTACCCATGAAAAGTAAAACAAACACCACTATAAAAGCCTATATACATCATAGCTGAATTCATGCTATGTTTTTATTCATGCTATGTTTTCATGTGTTTATACGGTTACCCGTATAAACACATGAATCATACCCGCTGCACAATGCAGGACTTTCAGGAGCAGGGTGAAATGTGAGGTACCAGTTAGACTGTGAGGTGCAGTATGGCAGAATAGTTATGGCCAAAATACAACATCAGAGTGGCTTATTGTACAGTGAAATGGCATGCGGCAGGAAAGATTTCCTGTACCTAGCCATTCCACAGCAAAGCTATAGTAGTCTACTGGAGAAAGTGCTCCACTGCCTGTCCAGTGTGTGGTGTAGGGGGTGATCAGGATTGTCCATGATGGATCGGATCGCAGTTTATTTAGTGTCCTCTTCTCCACCACTGTCTCAAAGGTCTCTGGTCTGAGACCAATTACAGAGCCAGCCCTCTTGATAATCTTGTCAAGTCTGTTGATGTTGCTGGCCCTGATGCTGCTACCCCAAAAGACAGCTGCAAAGAAGATGGCGCTGGCAACAATGGTCTGATAGAAAAGCTCCAGCATCCTGCTGCACACGTTGAAGGATCTCAGCTTCCTCAGGAAGTAAAGTCTACTCATCCCCTTCTTGTGCACAGCATCAGTGTTAGATCTCCAGTCCAGCCCATTGCTGATCCTGACACCCAGGTATTTGTAGTCCTCAACCACCCCCATGCCACCCCCAATCTGCAGTGGCTGAGAAGGCGTCCTCTTCTTCCTGAAGTCAATCACCATCTCTCTGGTCTTGCTGACATTCAGCCTCAGGTTATTCTGCTCTGTCCACTCCACAAATCTGTCTACCAGTGCCCTGTATGCCCCCTCCTCTTCCCCTCTTATACACCCCACATCAGCTGAATCGTCAAAGAATGTCTGCAGTTGGCATGATTCGGTGTTGTACTGAAAGTCAGTGGTGTATAAGGTGAAGAGAAAAGGAGAGAGCACAGTCTCCTGTGGAGCTCCCGTATCACTAACCACCACGCCAGACAAGGCACTGCCCAGCCGAACAAATTGTGGCCTGCCTGTCAGGTAGTTAGTAATCCAGGAGATCATAGAGCTGTCGACCCCCATCACCTGCAGCTTCTCACCCAGCAGCAGTGGCTGGATGGTGTTAAAGGCACTGGAGAAATCAAAAAATGTGATTCTCACAGTCTCCTCCGCCATCCAGGTGCAGATGGACTCGTTGCAGCAGATAGATGATAGTATCTTCAACTCCTAAATGGGGCTGATATGCAAACTGCAGAGGGTCCAGCCACGTCAGGTGAAGACGTGGCTGGACCAGTGGGCTAAAACCAGTCTCTCTAGGACCTTCATCACATGAGATGTGAGGGCAACTGGTTGATAGTCATTCAGGTCAGATGGAGATGACTTCTTGGGAACAGGAACCAGGCAGGAAGTCTTCCACAGCACCAGTACTCTCTCAAGACTCAGGCTCAGGTTGTACAGGTGTTTCAGTACCAGAGCTAGCTGGTTGGCACAGGTCCTCAGGATCCTGGCGGAGATTCCATCAGGGCCCGCAGCCTTCCACTGACGGAGTCTCTCCAGCTGTTTCTTAACCGTTCATGCTTGAAAACCCTCCTATGTGGCTGAATTACAACAATTCTGCAAAGATGAGTGGGCAAAAATTCCTCCACAGCACTGTAAAAGACTCATTGCCAGTTATTGCAAATACTTGATTGCAGTTGTTGCTGCTAAGGGTGGCCCAATCAGTTGTTACGTTTACTGGGCAATCACTTTTTCACATAGGGCCATGTAGGTTTGAATTTTTTTTCCCCCTTAATAATAAACACCTTCATTTAAAAACTGCATTTTGTGTCTACTTGTGCTATCTTTGTCTAATATTTAAATTTATTTGATGATCTGAAACATTTAAGTGTGACAAACATACAAAAAAATGAGAAATCAGGAAGTGGTAAACACTTTTTCACACCACTGTATATTCAAATCTTTGCTCAAATACACTGTGCATATAACTGTGAGAAAGACAACAGTCCAAGGATTGATAATTTTTTTCACACATGAGTTGTTCAGAACTCCTTATAAGAACTCCTTATACAAAGATATAGAGTGATGATAATCAAGCCAGTGGCGGTAATGCAACTGTAAGCTGGTTGCCAACCACCAATCAAATCTTAAAGAAGAAGAAGGAGACAACAGATTAAACCTGTTTGAGGGGATTCAACCATTTCTGGTTATTTTAATTAAAATGATGCTGCAATACAGGTACATCTCAAAAAATTAAATATCGTGAAAAAGTTCAATATTTTTTGTCACTCATTTCAGAAAGTGAAACCCATATATAGAGTAATTACACAGAGAGTGACATATTTCAAGTGTTTATTTATTTTAATTTTGATGATTATGGCTTACAGCCCATGAAAACCCCAAATTCAATTTCTCAAAAAATTAAAATATTACATAAAATTAATTTAAAAAAATAGTTTTTAACAGAAATGTTGGCCGACTGAAAAGTATGTCCATGTACACATTCAGTACTTGGTCAGGGCTCCTTTTGGATTAATTACTGTATCAGTGTGGTGTGGCATGGAGGTGATCAGCCTGTGACACTGCTGAGGTGTTATGAAGGTCCAGGTTGCTTTGATAGTGATCTTCAGCTCATCTGCATTGAGTCTGGTGTTTCTCATCTTCCTCTTGACAATACTCCATAGATTCTCTATGGGGTTTAGGTCAGGAGAGTTTGCTGGCCAATTAGACACAGTAATGCCATGGTCATTAAACCAGGTTTTTATATCTTTGGCAGTGTGTGTGGGGGGGTGCCAATCCTGCTGGAAAATGAAATCAGCTTCTCCATAAAGCTTTTCAGCAGAGGGAAGCATGACACTCTCTAAAATTTCCTGGTAGACGACTGCACTGAATTTGGTCTTGATAAAACACAGTGGACCAACACCAGCAGATGACACGGTTCATCAAATCATCACTGACTGTGGAAACTTCACACTAAACCTCAAGCAGCTTAGATTCTGTGCATCTCCACTCTTTCTCCAGACTCAGGGACTTTGATTTCCAAATGAAATGCAAAATTTACTTTTATCTGAACAGAGGTCATCTGTTGGTGTTGGTTCACAGTGTTTTACCTGTTCCTTACTTAGCTTGCGAGTCATTCCCCATGGTAGCTCATTTCAGCGTATAATTAAATGTAAACTAAGTTTCCAAATGTCCACATAGCATGACTACGATACTCCAGCAAACTGATTTGAGCACCCAGAATTAAATAAAATGTGGAATTTATGAGGGGGGCCTGAAAAGTTCATAGGCTGAAAAGGTCATAGTGGTCAAATTTGGCCAAATGTGGCTTATTTTTCAACTTAGTCTCCCCTTCGGTCCACACACTTCTTCTGTCAGTGTTGCAGTGCTTGGATGCCTGCGACTTAACAAAAAAACACACGTGAGATACAGTAGTTATTTAATATTGGGAATACAGCTTGTGACCTTGTGACTGCACCTCATGACAGCCATACTAAATCCATGACACCACGATCACTTTCATGCAGTATTGCTTAAATATAAAATACCCAATTAATGTTTGTGATCAGTGGACACACAGCTGCAATAACATTGTCCTCCTCTAGATTGCTAATGATAGCTGACTTTTGCCATTTGCTTCCTTTCATGATTAAATCATCAAATTTTTCTCACATTGATCCAATCCAAATATATTTCTAAAGCACTTTTAAAGCAATTACAGTTGACATAAAGTGCTGTACATCAGGGATAAATAAAATATAAAAGAAACATACCACATAAAAACAAATGAAAGACAATAAAAACAGATAAAAAAAAAGTATAAAACAAGACGGGTAAAAACAAAAATCCTACAATAAAAACAAAACTAGAAAAGCACTCGGAGAGCGCAGACCTCCGCCAAGCATCACAGTTCCCCCCCATACAGTCTTCAGATTCCTTGATCATGAAAACATATGACAAGCAGTGGTTCAGTAGTTATTCACGAAAATGACATTTTCCGTAATGGCGGCCACAGTTCCTCCCATACAGTGTTTGTGTGTACGTTTTCAGATTCCTTGACCATGAAAACATATGACTAGCAATTGGATTGACAATGATAGGATTAGTGGTTCAGTAGTTATTCACGAAAATGGCATTTTCCGTAATGGTGGCCACAGTTCCCCCCATACAGTGTTTGTGTGCATGTTTTCAGATTCCTTGACCATGAAAACATATGACAAGCAATTGGATTCACAATGATAGGATTAGTGGTTCAGTAGTTATTGACGAAAATGGCATTTTCTGTAATGGCGGTTTAGCGCCACAGTTCCCCCCATACAGTGTTTGTGTGTACGTTTTCAGATTCCTTGACCAGGAAAACATATGACAAGCAATTGGATTCACAATGATAGGATTAGTGGTTCAGTAGTTATTGACGAAAATGGCATTTTCCGTAATGGCGGTTTAGCGCCACAGTTAGTGGTTCAGTAGTTATTGACGAAAATGGCATTTTCCGTAATGGCGGTTTAGCGCCACAATTCCCCCCATACAGTGTTTGTGTGTACGTTTTCAGATTCCTTGACCATAAAAACATATGACTAGCAATTCGATTCACAGCAATTGGATTGACAATGATAGGATTAGTGGTTTAGTAGTTATTCACGAAAATGGCATTTTGCGTAATGGTGGTTTTCTTGTGGACGGTGATCCGGATCACCACCAAAATCTAATCATCTGTAGGATACCCCATTTCTGACAATCTGTGAAAATTTCATGAAAATCCGTCCATAACTTTTTGAGTTATCTTGCTGACAAACAGACAGACAAACAGACAAACCAGCGCCGATGATCACATAACCTCCCCCTTTGGCGGAGGTAAAAACAACTAAAATCAGTGTCTCATGCTGGGTTGAAGGCCAAGGAGCAAAAATGGATTTTAAGAGGAGTTTTACAAATGGACAGTGAAGGGGCCTGTCTAATGGGCAAAGGGAGACTGTTCCACAGTTTAGGAGCAGGAACAGAAAAAGCTCCGTCCCCTCTGAGCTTCTGCTTAGATTTTGGTATCTCCAGGAGCAGCTAATCAGCTGACCTGTGAGACCAAACAGGAGTGTAAGGATGGAGCAGCTCAGGGAGGTAAGGCAGGGCAAGGCCATTTAATGATTTTACAAATAAAAGAATTTTAAAATGAACCCTAAAGTGCAGAGACAGCCAATGAAGGGATGCAATGTGCTCCCTCTTATGTGTTCCAGTTAAAATATGTGCAGCAGCACAATAATGTGGGGAGGAAAAATAATAAACAAACTTCAAAGCACTGGGTTTCTGATAGAGTTCTTCTGATAGTAGTTCAACTTCCAAAGGTTCCAGCTCTTTACCATGGAACACGGCTAGGTAAATGTCACTGATTTTCTATAGATGTCCCTTTTATGTGTGCACTGCAGATTAAGATTTTGTATGACGGTGCAAATTATTGATGGTCCTATTGTGCAGAAAACCAATACATCAGTCTATGAACTGACATCTCATTTGAAACTGCCTCTCATAAGGAGTGACTCTGTAAAACCAGTTACACCTGAAGATAGCTCAACATGTCCCGGAGTCCAGATTGTTAGCATACAGCCATGGATAAAATTGTTGGTACCCCTCTGTTAATGAAAGAAAAACCCACAATGGTCACAGAAATAACTTGAATCTGACAAAAGTGGTAATAAATAAAAATTCTATGAAAATTAACCAATGAAAATCAGACAATGCTTTTGAATTGTGGTTCAACAGAATTACTTTAAAAAATAAACTCATGAAACAGGTCTGGACAAAAATGATGGTACCCCTAGAAAAGATTGAAAATAATGTGACCATAGGGACATGTTCAACCAAGATGTGTCCTCTAATTAACATCACAGGTGTCTACAAACTTTTAATCAGTGAGTTGGCCTATTTAAAGGGTAACAAGTAGCCACTGTGCTGTTTGGTGACATGGTGTGTACCACACCAAACATGGACCAGAGGAAGCAAAGGAGAGAGTTGTCTCAGGAGATTAGGTTCAGGTTCAGGTTACTTTATTTGTACCCGTAGGTAGATTTGTTTTGCAGTCTGGTGACATCCATATTTACAAGCCACAATTACATTCAACATAGACACAAACACAGGCACACATGAAGCTGACTATAAACATGATAAAAATACTCAAGGCTCCATCAATCAGGGTATAAAGACAAAGAGATGACAGAAAAACCAGAGGTAAGAGAGAAGGGTCATCTTAAAAAGTTAAAAACTAGTCAAAGAGGTTAAAAACTCAAAGGTCTAAAACCCAATAAAATATTTAGAACCCAAATAACATCCTACAAAAATAAGTAAATATAAAATGGAGTTAATAAATAGGTACCTAAATTATGTGCAATATGTTGTTACAACTTGTTCAACTCTTTGACAGCAGCAGGAACAAAGCTGTTTTTGTAGCGCTGGGTTTTACTTTTTGGGACAGCAAACCTCCGTCTTGAGGGAAGAAGCTGAAAGTTGCAGTGCAAAGGGTGGGAGTCATCATTTAAAATGGAGGTAGCAGGGACTTCCGGGAAGATGGCGGAGAGACATAACGCTTAAACAGAGAGCTCTCCCTAGTCGGATTAAAAATCATTGGTAAATGGCCAAATCGACATAAATGAACCAATAAACCAAGGGATGAAAACACGAAGAAGCCGGGCACACGGACAAAAGCAGGGTAAAACTGAGAAATCCCTCTTCAACAACGCAGGAGAAATCGCTGTGCACGAGGCCCAGGGAAACGAGACAACTACAGCAGAGAAAATGGAGGACGCCAAACTCGAGGCTATGAACACTGGCATCGCCAATTTAGGTAAAGAATTAAAAAAAGACTTGGAAGACTTTAAGCGGCAACTCCAACAGGATTTAGCGGCTCTTAAGGAAGAGCTGAAAAAAGAGATGAAGGAGGAAATTATGGGCCTCCGAAGAGAAATGGAGCACAAACTAACAGAAAACATGGAGGAGCTGCGCTCTCAACGGGTGTATATGACAGAAGCACAGGCCCGAATATCGGAGTTGGAAGACTGGAAGACCGAGACAAACGAGCGGCTGCAGACCCTGACGACGCAAACACAGAGGATACAGGAAAAAATAACCGACCTGGAGAGCAGGTCCAGACGGAGCAATATACGCATCTTCGGGATCCCGGAGGGCATTGAAGGCAACTCGATGACGAAATCCATGGATCATTTCTTAAAAAAAGAGCTGGAGCTGCCCGGTGAAGCGGATCTGCAGATTCAGCGAGCGCACAGAGCCTCGGCACAGAACTCGAATCCAAACTCTCCACCCAGGTCAGTTGTGGTGAACTTTCTGAAATATGACATAAAGGAAAGAATCCTGACACAAGCGTGGAAAAAAAAAGATACGAATCGGCGACAAACAGATATTCTTTGATCATGACTACCCGGCAGAAATTGTGCAGCAGCGAAAGAAATATGCCAACATTAAAAAAACGCTGAAAGAGAAAAAAATTAGATTCCAAACACCGCTAACGAAGATGAGGATTCATTGGGATGACGGCGTAAAAACGTACAACACGGCCAGAGAGGCAGTGCGGGACTTGACGGAGCGAGGCTTTGTGGTGAGCGTACCCGAGGAAGGAGCTGAAGCAGCGGCGGCACTGAACGCATCACGACAGCCGGAGTGGAGACAAGTGAGCGGCAGAAGACGGGGGAGAGACATGGCGCAGCGGGCCCAGGAAAAGCTGCAAGGCTTTCAACTGAAAGCCTAGATCATAACAAAGATTAAGAAAGACACAGAAGAAATGAAGGCCAAGAAGACAAGGTAAAAGAGAAACAAACGGCTAGGAGAGGTTTAAGTGATTTTTGTTGGACATTTCTAGACTAATGACTATTACTTGGATAGTAAATACAGGTCTAGGGAGGGCCCTTCACTCTGTGAGGACATTCCCTCCACCCACCAACAGGGACCAGTGGGCAGAAGAAAAGCCCAGAATACAGAGGTCGAGATTTGTTAATGTGTTTTTATATAAATATGTGTTAGTTTTGTTGTTAAGGGGGTTAGGAGCACAAGTTAAAAAAAATGGAAAAACATGAATATGGGTAAAAATCTTAAGATAATGACACTAAACGTGAATGGTCTGAACTCACCTGTTAAAAGGGAAAGAATAATAAGAAAATTCAAGAAGGAAAAAGCCGAAATTATATTTATGCAAGAGACACATTTGAGCAAGACAGAACATGAGAAACTAGAAAAGCACTCGGAGAGCGCAGACCTCCGCCAAGCGCCACAATTCCCCCCATACAGTGTTTGTGTGTACGTTTTCAGATTCCTTGAGCATGTAAACATATGACTAGCAATTGGATTCACAATGATTATTTGTTTATTTGACAGGGACAGTGCAATAAACACACAATTAATCAATGACAATCAATCTGATAGTGATAGGATTAGTGGTTCAGTAGTAAAAGCATTGCCTCCTTGGTGGAGGTAATAAACTGAAGTGTTGCTGTTGTGTCCATCTCCTCCACTGACGGATGCAAATTGGGTAGACAGGTTGCCGTGGGTTTTATATTATATTATTTTGGGGTTGCGCTCCGCGGCAAACGAGAATTTAGAAGCTTCGCCGGCAGAGAGCTCGTTTTTGCGCAGCGCCTATGGCTGGCCCGTGAATTTCTGCCAAATGCGCAGCTCCTATGGCTGGCCGGGGAATTTCTGCCAAAGAATCCGTCGGCGGACAGCTGGCTGTGTGAGGTTTTGCAGTTGCGCGCAAACACAGGCACGCTGGCGGGCCCAGGCCAGCACTGTTTTCCGCGTGCTTTTGTGCCTAAAACGTTGAAGAACGCGGAGTTTGTGTTGCAGACACGACGACCAGC